>CAUYRT010036229.1:0-11994 GCA_963574885.1 Lepilemur ruficaudatus
TGGACAACTAAAAAAAAATGCATATATATCAAAAAATTAGTTGGGCATGGTGGTGCATGCCTGTAGTCCCAGCTACTCGGGAGGCTGAGGCAGGAGGATCACTTGAGCCCAGGAGTTTGAGGTTGCTGTGAGCTAGGCTGAGGCCACAGCACTCTAGCCTGGATAACAGAGTGAGACTCTGTCTCAAAAAAAAAAAAATAGAATTAGGATTATCGCAGAAGAGATTGAGGCTGAAAGAGGAGCAGCCATTTGGCTAGATCACATTTCTAAGCCTCCCATGTCTCTGAAAACGACTGGGTGACTTTAATAGGTTCCAACTTGGATGCCAGGCACCCGTAGACCACAGAGCCGGGGCCTGGTGTTCTTCCTATGTCTGCTTGTGTAAAATTTGGGCATTCCACTTCTTCCTCCGTGGCCCATGTGGACCCATTGATTCATTCAACATACACTTTTTGAACACCTGCCATGTGACACAGCCTATACTGGGTGCTAGGGCAGAGCGCTCACCAGCTCAGGCCTGGTACCTGCTCGTGGGAGGCAGAACAGTGGATGCCAGCTGTTCTCCAAGTGTGGCCCCCAGCCCTTCAGGCGACGGGGATGTAGGTGCAAGTTGGAGAACTCCTGCTGTAGGGGAAAAGACAGAGCAACTTCTGCAAAGGGCCAGAGAGCAAAGGCGGTCTCAACTCTCAACTCTACCGCTGTGCAAAAACAGCCAGAGATGGTGCATAAATAATGAGTGCAGCTACGTTTCAGTAAAACATTTCATGGGTATCAACATTTGGATTTTATATAATTTTCATATGAAACAATATATTCTTTAGATTTGTTTCCAACCACTTAAAAAGGTAAAAACATCTGCGTTCAGTGTTCTGCCCTGTAATCCTAGTGTTTGGAGGCTGAGACAGGAGGATCACTTAAAGCCAGGAGTTCAAGACCAGCCTGGGACATACAGTGAGACCATTTCTCTAAAAATAAAATAAAATAAACATGTAAAAACCATGCAAAAACAGGTGGCAGGTGGGCTTTGGCCTGCTGGCTGTACTCTGCACACTACAGGAGCATCACAAGAGAGGTTGTGACTCCAGAATCAGACTGCATGGGTTCAAATCCTAGATCTCCCACTCGCCACCTGTGTGGCCTCAGGCAAGTGACTTCATGTCTCTGAGCTTCAGTTTCCCATCTAGAAAGTAGTTTTAATAGGATGGTCATAAGGATTAAATAAGATGATAATAGTTGCTACTTTTTTTTTTTTTGAGACAAGGTCTTACTCTGTTGAGCATGGGCTAGAGTGCAGTGGCGTCAGCCTAGCTCACTGCAACCTTGAACTGGGTTCAAACGATCCTCCTGCCTCAGCCTCTGGAGTGGCTGGAACTACAGGTGCGTGCCACCACACCCAGCTAAGTTTTCTGTTTTTTTGTAGAGATGGGATCTTGCTATGTTGCTCACTGCTGTGAGATATCAGGCACTGCTCTAAAAGCTGGGGACATAATGAGGATCACCACAGAGAAAAAGCCCTTGCCATCAAAGAGCTAAAATCCAAGTGAGGAAGGGAGATGGAAAATAGATAAGCAAGTATACGTGGTGATGGCGGTATTAGAAAAGAATAAAGCAGGACATACGGGTCGAGTTTGGAGGGTAGTTCGAGTTAGGAAGTTCAGGGAGGATCTGAGAAGGTGCCATGCGGGCAGAGAGTGGAAGGAGGTGAGGGATCTGCGTGGGTATCTGGGGGAGGATGTCAAAGGCACAGGGAAGAGCAAGTGCAAAGGCCTTGAGGTGAGCATGGCATGTTTAAGGAACATTGAGGAAGCTGGAGTGGAGTGACTGATCGGGAAGGGGATGAGGCCAGAGTGATGGATCTATAAATGAGAACATTGAGTAATGTTAAATTTAATCAATGAAGCAAACCACATATATAGCACTTAGGCTAAAACTTGGCTCACAATAAGGAGCAATGAAAAATGGCTCCTGTTATAGGACCAGAAGCCCACCTGATCCCTCTCTGCCCCTTGCAAATGGCAGGCCTCAAAAATGTTTGCTGACTGAATAACTAAAAGGACACATCAGATATCCTCAGTGCTCCGGATTTCTGCTGGGCTGTCTACCCCATGAGGGCAGGCCTGGGACTGCCTTGGTCCCAGCTGCATACACAGAGCCCACTGGCACACGGCTACCCCCAGGGGAAGGGTCATTTGTTGAGTGCTCGTCAGTCTCTCTGCCCCAGTTTCCCACCAAGGGCCACATTTCTGGATGTGTCTGTGTGTCCATGAAAGTCAATGTCAGGATTGTTCACACAGTCAGCAAACAGTCCTGGAGCACCTCCGCTGCACTCAGCCCTGTGCCGGGGACATGGCAGTGACCAAGACAGCCTTGGCTATGTCCCCATGGGTCTCTGGCCAGTGGAGACTGACCTGTCCCCAGTGACGACACAGAGTGGGCAGGGCTGCAGAGGCCAGAGGACTTGGGGGTCAAGGAGAGCTTCCTAAAGGAGGGATGCACAGGGACAGGTGAAGAGGGGCTGTGTGCCTGGGGCACGTGCCAGATGGAGGAAGAGCATGGTCTCCAACTGGGAGGTAAAAAACCACAAGTTAGAGAGAGGGAGACCAGACTGGCTGCTGGGGTTAAGAAGCCACCCCTTGACCGGGCGCGGTGGCTCACACCTATAATCCTAGCACTCTGGGAGGCTGAGGTGGGCGGATCATTTGAGCTCAGGAGTTCGAGACCAGCCTGAGCAAGAGCGAGACCCCGTCTCTACTAAAAAATAGAAATAAATTAGCTGGACAACTAAAAATATACATATAAAAATTAGCTGGGCATGGTGGTGCATGCCTGTAGTCCCAGCTACTCGGGAGGCTGAGGCAGGAGGACTGCTTGAGCCCAGGAGTTTGAGGTTGCTTTTGCAAAAAAAAAAAAAAAAAGAAGCCTCCCCTCCAGGTCCCGCTACCCAGTTAGCAGCCTGGGCTCTTCTCCCATAGGCACTGCGGAGCCACGGGAGGTTCTGAGCAGGGGCCAGGTAAGGTCAGGTTTGTGCTCTAGAAAGTTCCCTGTAGCTGCTGGCTGGAGGGTGAATGGAAGGTGGGAGGGGCAGGGCTGGGACAGGAGACCAGGTAGGACACTGGGTGGGGACCCCAAAGGGTAAGCAAGGGCCTGGATCAGGTGGTCCCAGTGGAAGTGAAGAGCTGAGACTCTGAAGCAATTGCGGGGTGCAGCTGATGGGCCTTGCCAAAGGCTTGGGCGTGGGGCTGTGTGGGAGGAAGAGCTGGGATGATGAGGTTATTGAGTCAAGGTGATGCCCCTTGAGGGTCTGTCTACCCCTGCCCCACCTGGGTTCCTAGGAGCCCATCAGAGAACTGATGGTGCAGAGCCTGGGGTTTCTCCAAGGACACTAGGGAGCCATGGAATGACATAGAGCAGGAGAGGGAATGGAGCAGATCCTGAGGGATGGGAGGAGACTGCAGCACCCTGTTTGTTTATGTGTGGTGTGGGGCTGTGTGCACCCCAGCGTTTCCCCAGCACCTCACGGATCCCCTGCCCGGCCCTGCAGGGTGGACGGCAGGTGGGGCTGAGGGAACCTGGCACAGTCCTCAGCTCCAGGCCTTCCCTCCCTGCAGTGATGAGACCACACCCCAGAAAAGAAAATCTGGGGGTGTGGGGTTCCCATCCCTTGAATGACAGAGAAGCTCAGAGGCCTCAGTGAGCTCACCCACAAAGTGGCTGAACAGTCCCAGTACCCAGGGCCTGGGCTGGGAAGTCACACATGCCACGTGCTGAGAGCTTGGCTGGGTCCTCGGCACAGGCAGCCCTGGGGATGCTAATGACACCCCAAGAGCCACAGAGCACCACGGCCAAGCGCCACTCAGGCACTTTAAGGCTTCACCTCTGTACCCCCGGCAGCCCTGGGGGCGAGTGGGTGTAAGGCCAGGAAGGCGAAGGCACACGTCCAGTCCAGGGTGCTCGGCTGCCGACTGCGGAGGCCTTCGGGAAGGGTGGTGGGTGCCTCTGCTCAGGGGCCAGGCCCGGCAGCGGTGCCAGATGGGGGACATGCAAGCGGCGCACAGAGGCTCCGAGCCTCCACCGGCCAGCCCGGGGCAGCCAGCTCAGCGCAAGCAGCTTCCCCAGGCGTCAGAGAAATGGGGGCAGGTACAGATGTCCCCGCAGGGGGCTGGTGGGGGAAGAAGTGAGGAAGAGGCCTGGCCCAGCAGCCATTGCCCTCAACAGAGGCTCCATGTCCCCACCTTTCCACGTCTTGCGCCCAGGAGCCGCCCCACCCCAAGCTGCTCCCCAAAGCACCAGAGGAAGGAAGGCACGAGGAGGGGAAGTTGTTGAGTTTAAGTTAAACACCCATATGAATTTATTAAATCCAGACTGTGTTAAAGGGCGGCGGTCTGGGAGGGAGGATGGTCGGGGAACGAGGGACAAGATGATAGATGGCCGTGGGTGTCCCACAGAGGGGCCCCGGCCCCTCCCCCGCCTGGCCCACCCCCTCGGCAGCGCCACATCGGCTTCACCATGATTCTCAATGGTGCTGGGCTGGCAGGGCGGGATGGCTGGAAAAACAGAGGAACAAACGGACAGACAGCGCCTCTGCACACAACCAGCCCTGGCCTGCCCCAGCCCACATCGCACGCTGGGCCCCGGCCTGATGGGGGCCTCCTGCCACCCCGGCCCGATCTGTCCAGGGAAAGGGTGACAGGGAGGGGCGGCGGGAAGGGGGGCCAGGACGGAGGGGTGTCACCAGGAGCTGGAGAGGACAGGAGGACTAGGAGCGGCTAATCCTTTTTCTTGTCCTCTGTTGGCTTTGGAGGGGCTTCCTGGGGCTCGTTGGCAGAGCTGGCCCCCTGGGTGGGCTTGGTGGACAGGGACACAGAGGCCTCCTCCCTGGCGGCGGCGGTGGCGGGCGCAGGTGTTAGGGCCCCTGCGGCTGTGGGGGCCTGAGCCACAGAAGCAGCTGCTGTCAGCTCCTCTCCGCTCATGCCGAACTCGTTCACCCGGGTGGGGTCGACGCGGTAGATCCACCGTTGGTAGAGGTAGATGAAGAAAACCACGTCTGGGGCAGCGGGGGGCGGGCAGTGTGAGCGAAGTGCCTGCCCCACCCGCGACCAGGCAGGTGTACAGGTGGGGGGCCTGCAAAGATTGGGCTGTGCTCCCCCAGACTGGGCACCCCAGTCCTCCCTCAGACCTAGGCCCCGAGTCCCGCCAGCGCCCCGCTTGGTGGGAACCCCCCTGCCGCCCTCCAGGCCTCACCGTCCCGCAGGCAGCCAATCCGGTACATAACAGGCATCTTAATGACAAAGGCGAACAGGTCGTCGATGAAGGTGTTGAGGGCCTTGTAGGTGAGCATGCGCCAGGGCAGATGGGCCACGGACTTGAGCTTGTAGTTGATGAAGAGCTGGGGCGTCATGGTGATGAAGCCTGCATGGAAAGACGCCCGTGAGCCGAGGGAGGGGCCTGCCGAGCCGGGACCCTGCTGCCTGCATTTCGCGCCCTCTCCTGGCCTCGCTGCACCAGCCCTAAAGGCCTAAAGACACCCCCACATCCTACCTCGGGGCCTTTGCACTTGCTCCACCCCTTGCCACTAGCTCCAGCATGGCTCTCTCCCTGGATCTTTCAGGGCTCAGCTCAAACGTCCTCTCCTCAGAGGAGGAGTCCTGACCCACTCTGTGCGGTCCCCACTCTGTCCTTTGCAGAGCGCGTTCCTCACTGCAACCCGCCTGTCTGCTTGTTCGCTCCCTGGCTTCCCCACAAGATGAAATGCCCCCATGAGGACGGGGACTGAAAGGCACTGCTCACATCCTGCTGGGAGCCCTCCCTGACCCCAGGCAGGGCCAGGCTCCTGCCTGGGGCTCCCCACAGCCCCCCTCTGCCCACTGTCTGGGGACAGGTCTGTCTTCCACGTAGCACCCAGAGCCCCCAGAGGGAAGGGCCAGGCTGAACTTGGCCCCCACTGAGTCCCCAGCACCGCTCGGCACAGGGCGTGCTCACCGAAGGTCAACAGGAAGCCGTAGAGCATGCTGAGCACCCAGGAGTACCAGCCCTTGTGCTCCAGGTACAGGAGGCTGTAGACGGCGTAGCAGCCCAGGAGTGGGAAGAGGATCCAAGACAGGTACCGAAACGCCATCTGTGGGGTCACAGGGCAAGGCTGAGACCCAGCTCCTCGGGCTCCACCTGCCATTCCTGCTCCCTGCCCTCAGCCACCCATACCTGGTCTGGCAGGCCACGCAGGGGGAATTTCCAGGTAGCCCTGGGGAATCTGGACTTAGCCAGTAAGTAGTTACGGCAGGTGGGGGACAGACACTGGGAGTGTGACACCGGCCATAAAGCATGGGCCTAGCAGCCAGATGGCCTGGACCCAGTCCCCCGGGAGTGTGTGGGTGCTTGGAGACCAACCCCAGGGCCCACCGTGGGGGGGCACTCACATCGTCATACACTTTGGTCGAGGACTCAATGTACGTGGACTTGTCTTTGAAGGTTAGGCGGGGGAGGACTCCGGCCACCCTGTGCTCCCGGTCCAGCTGGGGACGAGCGCGGCGGATCAGCTGCTATGCTGGCTCCCGCCCCCCAGGCCAGCCCCAGCCCCTGCCCTTTCCCACCGTTCCCAGTTCCCCTGCCCCACGTGTGACCCGAAAAATCCCCTGGTGTGAAAATCCCCTTGGTCCTAGGAGTGCGGCAGGAGCTGGGAAACCCCCAGGGGCCAGCTCCAGGGTCTGGCTTGGGCCACTTACCTCCCCAGCCCCTGCAGCCCTGAGACGGCATGGCGCTCGGCCTTACCCGGACGTCCATGACCTTGGTGATCTTCCAGAGGTCGATGAGAACCCCGATGAAGACGCTGACCTGCACCACGAAGTTGGTCTCGTTGTCCAGGATGTAGAGGAGGACCACGAACGACTGGAAAACGCCGAAGAAGACGGAGCGCACGGACAGGCCTTCCAGGGACTGCCGGCTGTTCCAGAACTGGATGTCTGTGCACGGGAGGTGGGGGACCAGGAGACTGAAAAGACCCCCGAGTCCCCTCCTGCAGCTCCCTTAGGCCCCCTGGCCTGCATCCTCCTCAGACCCCAGGGCCAGGCTGGGTCTTCCAGGGGGAGGGGGAACGTTACTCCTCTCCCCCACGAAGAGCCTCTTGATCACTGGTGACACCTAGAACACCAGACAGGCAGGACCTCTGCAGCCCTCCTGTGGGACGTCAGCAACCAGTGGCCAGGGCGCGGTCCTTTGACCGATGCAGACAGTGACTGCTGCCATGACGGGTGCTCTCCAAGCACCAGGTGCTAAGGGCTGATCGGGGGAACTGCTTCCCCGGGGCAGGCCACACAGCAGGCATAGCAGAATCTGGACAGACGCCGGGTCTATGTCACACCACGGTGCCAACCTGCCTCTCCAAGCCATGTCCCTTGAGACTACCACCTCTTACCCCTCTCCCTGACACTGTGAAGGACTGGCCCAGAGACACCCTTGGGGCACAGACAAGAGCCCTGGGCTCTGGTCTCCAACCGAGAGCTCCTTCCAGCGTTCCGCCTGGACACCGCCTGGAGGACCCTGGTCCCCTCACTGCTCTGACCCTGCCTGGGCTGCTCATATCTAATTGCAGCCACGGGAGGCCGACCTACCACAATGCCTGTCCTATAGTGGCCAAGCCAGGCCTGTGGCCACACAAGCTCAGGGCCAGCTTTGCACTCAGAGTGTGTCAGGGCTGTGAATTGTGGCCCTTCTCCCAAGTCCCCCATCCCAGAGCTCCAGCACATTCCACGGGCCCACCCTGCCCACCTCCACCCATCAGACTGGGAAGAACGGTCTGGAGACAGGGTTCTGGGGGATGGGGGGATCTGAACCCATAAGACCAAGGGGGCTACACAGCACAGAGTGTGAGTGGGGGGCCGCACTACCCGCCATGTGACCTCGGCAAGGGACCACAGCTTCCTGGGCTTCATTTCTCATCTGGAAAAAGGGACCCCAGCCAGGTCAGCAGAAGGGTCTAGTGAGACGGCGCCTACATGGGCACAGTGAGCTCCAGGGGCGATGGCTGAGGCTTCCTATCAGTGGTCAGCGCCAGCTCCTGAGCCTTTCAGACACTACGACAACAGCTTTTTTTTTTTTTTTTTTTTAAAGACAGAGTCTCACTCTGTTGCCCAGGCTAGAGTGCTGTGGCGTCAGCCTAGCTCACAGCAACCTCAAACTCCTGGGCTCAAGCCATCCTCCTGCCTCAGCCTCCCGAGTAGCTGGGACTACAGGCATGCGCCACCATGCCTGGCTAATTTTTTCTATATATTTTTAGTTGGCCAATTAATTTCTTTCTATTTTTAGTAGAGACGGGGTTTCACTCTTGCTCGGGCTGCTTTTGAACTTGTTACCTTGAGTGATCCACCTGCCTTGGCCTCCCAGAGTGCTAGGATTACAGGCCACCGTGCCCAGCTTTGGCTGCGTTTTTTAGTCATTACATTTCTGAGGGCTTTAATTGGAGAGAGATGCTAATATTTAAGTAAAGCTGAGGAGTTTGACGCAGCCAGCGTGTATTAAGCATTGTTATATGTTAAGTACTGTACTAGGTGCCCTGAGTGGGGTCCCTGCCCTCAGGAATTGCATGGTAGTGCGGAGATAGCATGTGCCCTCAACTGACTACATTGCAAGGCAATCTTTTTAAACATCAAAGAAGGCTTCGTGGAGAAAGCTGCTTTTGAGCTGGACCTTGACACATGGACAGGCAGAGGTGAAATGTGTATGTGTGGTGGAAATGGGCATTCGTGATGGCAGGAAGGAGGAAAATTTGCTTAGGACCTATTATTAATATATGCCCATCATTATGTTGGAATTGGGAATGTAGAGATGGCTGGGGTACTTAGGTTGGCTGGACAGTTGGGGAAGGGAGAGAAAGCAAAAGGTGGAAGGAGGTGATGATGGGAAGTAAACCTGGCCTGCTGGGCTAGGGCCAGGTGGTAGTGGCCTCAGTGCTGTGGAATTTGGGCTTAATTCAGGGGCACTGGAGCCTAATGAAAGGTTTTTGAACAGTGCCATGATTTAAATGCCTGTGTTGCACTTACCATCTCTTAACAGATTTTTAGTGTCTCATTTTCTCTCATTTAATCTTCACACCAGGCCAGGCATCATGGCTCACATTTATAATCCTAGCACTCTGGGAGGCTGAAGCAGGAGGATTGCTTGAGCTCATGAGTTTGAGACCAGCCTGAGCAAGAGTGAGACCCCTTCTCTACTAAAAATAGAGAAACTTAGCCGGGCATGGTGGCGCATGCCTGTAGTCCCAGCTGCTCGGGAGGCTGAGGCAGGAGGATCTCTTGAACCCAGGAATTTGAGGTTGCTGTGAGCTAGGCTGACACCACTGTACTCTAGCTTGGGTGACAGAGGAAAACTCTGTCTCAAAAAAAAAAGAAAAAAAAATCCTCACCCTATCTCCATGAGATAGGACTTCTTATCCCATTTTCCAGATGAGAAAACCAAGGCTTGGCAAAGTTAAGTATTGCCAATGGCCTTTGCACAGATAAGTGTAGTTTGAGTCCCTGTCTCCAAGCTTGACTCCAAAGCCCAAACCTACAATGAGCAGGATGGGCAAGAGAAAAAGGTGGAAGCAAAAAAAACTTATTAGGAGGCTATGGCAATTGTCCAGATGAGAAGTGATGAGGGCAGGGAGAGGGGGATGGATGTGGGAGGGCGGACAAAGCTGGGCAGAATTGATCGCCCTGAAGCAACGGAGAGTGGTAGGGAGAGGAGGAGTGCTGTGTCAGGTGGTGGAGGGCAGGGGACAGGACCGTGGCTTCACACTCCCTGGTGACTCCTGTCACTGCGGTAAGGACGTGGCTGCCTGGATCATCCTGAGTCAGAAGAGTTTGGGAAGTGGACGAGTGACTCAGGTGAAAGCCTGATGAGCCTCTGAGTTCTGATTCCAGACCTTCTGCAGAGTTACTGCCCATCACCATCCAAGCCTCAGTTTCTCCATCAATACAGCGAGGAAGTGGAAAGGCTTGTTAGGGAATTCGAGAGAATTCACAGCCATTTAAACCAGCTCAGCAATACCAACCTAGCTCTTGTGAAACAGGCCTCTTTTGAACATCCCAAGTGACAAATCCAATGTGAACATCCATTCTGAATAGAATGGTAAAAGTCCACAGAATATGCTTCCTCCTTTCTACCACTTAGCGGGTGCCTCTCAGGGGAACCCCAGTCTCAGAGTGGACTTCCTGCCTCTGTGTCCTACTGAGCACTTTAGTAAGCAGTGTGGCCCATTCCTTCTGAACCACAGGCCCATTTAAACTGAAGGCATTAGGAATGCACAAGTAGGAGCTTTCAGATTAGATACACTGTCATGATTTCACTCTCCTAAAGAACTTTTTCTTCAAAGAGCTCAATCATCTTTGCATATCCATTCACAACCCACTGGCAGGTATTCCTCAAGAGAGCTTCGTGGGCAAGCTGTAACTTTTTATTTCCTTTGAACAGAGCACATGTACTGCTTCATCGACCCCTCAGAGGACCATCCTAGCATGGGGGCGGGAGAGTATGGGAGAGAGAAGGTGTTGTGCCCACGTGTCCACCGAAGCCACGATGGCCAGAAGCAGCACCTGAAGATGATGTGGTCCACAGTTCCCCCTAGTGGTGTGAAGTCATCTGGCGCTTTTTGTTCTAGGGACAAGAGTTGGCCTGTTTTAAACATCTTGTGGCCTAATTTCCTTTTTATTGGGGAAGATTTACGCCTGGGCTACAGCCACCCTGGCATTTGTTGCAGGTTCAGTGATACCCTGAAGGCAGCACAGTTTGGGAAGATTTAGGCCTGTCCTCCCAATGTCTGGAAGAAAGGTTCAGAAACCAAGGGGTAAGGAGAATGGGAGCTAGAAATGATCCTTGCTTTCAGAGGTGCTCTAGACTTGCCCTATCTTACGTGGTAGCCACCAGCCATATGTAGCTACAGAGCATTTTGGAATGTGGCTAGTCTGAATTGAAATTAACTGTACGCGCAAGATACACACTGAATTTTGAAGACTTAATATGAAAAAAATACTTTTTTATGTTGATTACATGTTAAAATGCTAATATTTTGGGTTAATGAAATATATTAAAATTAATTTCATCTGTTTATTTTTCCTGTTCTCTGTGGCTGCTAGAAATTTTAACATTACATTTCCACTGGATAGTATTGCTCTACACAGATGGGCTTTGCCAAGAGTAGGTGCCCATGTGACCAGGGCCGGTTCCAGACCTGCCTTTGAGCCAACTTCCATAGCTGAGGCCAATGTTTTAGAGAGGTGGAGGGAGCTTGGCCTTAGTGATTCACCCCTCCCCTCCCAAAGAGCCCCCTGAAATCCTCTTTTCTTTTTTTGAGACAGAGTCTCACTGTGTTGCCCGGGCTGGAGTGCCATGGCGTCAGCCTAGCTCACAGCAACCTCACACTCCTGGGCTCAAGCGATCCTTCTGCCTCAGCCTCCCCAGTAGCTGGGACTACAGGCATGCGCCACCATGCCCGGCTAATTTTTTTTTTTATACTTTTTTTTTAATTGGCCAATTAATTTGTTTCTATTTTTAGTTGAGACGGGGTCTCGCTCTTGCTCAGGCTAGTCTTGAACTCCTGACCTTGAGCTATCTGCCCGCCTCAGCCTCCCAGAGTGCTAGGATTACAGGCGTGAGCCACCGCTCCCGGCCTGAAATCCTCCTTTCAAAAGTCATCACTTTGGATAATAACAGCTTTTCAAAATGCAAGTACCCTAGAATTAAGAGCCTCACCCCTAGACTGGACATTCTGGGATCCTGGATGCCTACAAGATAGACGAGGGGGCTCTAGAGAGAACTTTTTTTTTTTTTTTTTTTGAGACAGAGTCTCACTCTGTTGCCTGGGCTAGAGTGAGTGCTGTGGCATCAGCCTAGCTCACAGCAACCTCAAACTCCTGGGCTCAAGCAATCCTTCTGCCTCAGCCTCTCGAGTAGCTGGGACTACAGGCATGCGCCACCATGCCCGGCTAATTTTTTCTATATATTTTTAGTTGTCCAACTAATTTC
>CAUYRT010036232.1:0-28781 GCA_963574885.1 Lepilemur ruficaudatus
AGTGCAGAGAGAGATAGCAATAAAACCAATCGCTGTACTAAATAGGTGCATGTCCAATGGGTGGACAGCTCTTTGTTTGCTGCCTGAACTGACCCTATAAAACTGCCCTTCCCGCGCTGCCTGGGGTCCTTTGTCCAGAGATGAGGCCACTGCGTGTTGGCGCTCTGAGACATGGACCCTAACTCGAGTTAGTTGGTAATAAACTCCTCTTGCCGATTGCAGCCTCGGTCACTCTGTCCTTCTGTTTAGTGGAACTGCGTCTCCCGATCTAACATGATATAAGGGTAAATTATGTAATCCTTAAAAATTTCTTTGTCAGAGCCGAGCATGGTGGCTCATGCCTATAATCTCAGCCACTAGGAAGGCTGAGGAAGGACGATCATTTGAGGCCAGGAGTTCAAGACCAGCCTGGGTAACACAGAAAGACCCTGTCTCAAAAAAAATAAAAGAAAAAAATTAGCTGGGCACAGTGGCACAGGCCTATAGAGGCTAAGGTGGGAGGACTGCTGGAGCCAGGGGTTCAAGGTTGCACTGAGCTATTAATATCCTCCCACCACTGCACTCCAGCCTGGGCAACAGAGCAAAATCCATCTCCAGAAAAATAAAAATAAAATAAATTTGTCAGATTAAGAATTTTTTATCAAGTAAAAGTTTGTTAAAATTCACATTGGGGCCGGGCGCGGTGGCTCACGCAGGCGGATCGCTCAAAGTCAGGAGTTCGAAACCAGCCTGAGCAAGAGCGAGACCCCGTCTCTACTTAAAACAGAAAGAAATTGATTGGCTAACTAAAAATATAATGAAAAAATTAGCCGGGCATGGTGGCGCATGCCTGTAGTCCCAGCTACTCGGGAGGCTGAGGCAGTAGGACTTAAGCCCAGGAGTTTGAGGTTGCTGTGAGCTAGCTGATGCCACGGTACTCACTCTAGCCCAGGCAGCAGAGTGACACTCTGTCTCAAAAAAAAAAAAAAAAAAATTCACATTGGAAGAAACTATCTGAGCAGACATTTGATCACTGTAGAATCTCAAAATAAAACTAGCAGTATCTGTTGCTACTAAATTGCTACCATTAAAAATTATCAGTATTAGTATTCAAATAATAATCTGTCATCCAAAACTCTTCCAACTAGATACTTCTGGTGTCAAAAATTTGTTGGATTTCATAAAATTAAACGTAGCATATATTACAGTAGTTGATTTGTAGTGATGGAGTGCAAGTCCTAGGTAATATGTAACACCTCTGCAGAATTTAGAGAATCCTAAAATTAAGCACATTAATATTTCTCCTACAAAAGTATTCAAATCATATTAGGTTCCACTAAAAAATGAATTCATTCAGTCAGCTTTTGCTTCTAAAGGAATCATTAAAAAACATTTAGTTGCTGTAACTATTTGGATTTCAGAATTTCAGATAATCATTAAAAAACATTTAGTTGCTGTAACTATTTGGATTTCAGAATTTCAGATAAGAATAGTGGATCTGCAGTTATTTATCTCACCAACACAGAGTATAAACACGTATGGTATATAAACTAAAAAGTAAAGGTTGTCATTTCTAGTTAATTTCTGAAATAATGATGATGCCTCTTTCCTGACATTTCTACTTAATTGTGAGAGGTTTATGGCATACTTCCTAATATAAAAATTCAATGTTATTTTTTATTTTTAAATATTTGGAAACTTAGACATTTATATTTTACATACATTAAAACAAATTAATTTTTTCAAAGCTTTGGGATACATTTCAACACATTAAAGCAAAATATATCACCATATTACCCTTCGAGAAAATCATCACTGAAGTTATACAAAGTACAAAAAATTCTAAAGTCTTAACATCAAACAAAAAATACAAAAGTGTCAAGAAAATGCCACTGCTTTCAAATGTTTTCCAAAAAAAGTGGAATGAAATATTGCCATGTATATCAGTTAAGATGCTTTTGCTTCCAAGGAAAAGATAAACCAACCAAAACAGGCTTAAACCCCAAGTAAATTTATGGTCCCAAAATGAAAAATCCCGTAAGTGAAAAATCCAACAGCAGTACACAGGCTTCAAAAATAAAAATCTGATCAGTAACATTTTTTTGCTGCTTCCTTGTCAACTTTATTAACCTCTGGTATGTTAGTTTTGTCTTCCAAAGTAGGAAAATGGCTCCAGCAGATCCAGACTCACACCTACACAAAACTATCCTTGGCTTCATTCTGACTGATTCATTTAGGGCCTGCAGCCATCAATGCAGCTAGGGGAGTTCTATTTGCTGACTGGCTTAGGAAAATTATGGCTCATCCTTTAGTCCTGCAGTCTCTAATCCCTGTACTGGTCCACAGTCTGTTAGGGATCAGGCTGTAGAGCTCCATTCCTCCTGCCCCTTCCCCCCACACCCATGGACATCTTCCATGAAACTTAGGAAGGGGGAGAGTCTCCTGCGCTGAGCTCCACTCACCATCCTACCACCCCTCCCCCAATGGAAAAACTGTCTTCGATGAAACCAGTCCCTGGTGCCAAAAAAGTTGGGGGAAAAAAAAAAGTTGGGGACTGCTACAAACCACACAATGGATAAAAGAATGGATGCTGGGGAGGAAAGGTACACAATGCCACAAAAGAAATGAGATTCACAATTAAGAGCACATAGATAACTGAGATGGACAGTATGGATTAAAATATTTAAGAAATTTATGGTATACATTTATTTACCACTCAATAAATATTTACTGAACACAGAAGTAAACACTAGGCACTGCACTAAATATGTGAAGAGGAAAGTAAGTGAGTATGAGAGTTGAGGACATTCTTTGTACTTATCTTAAAATTGTCAAAAAAAATATATAAAATCTATAAACATAGGAAAATAGCCTATATGCTTTCAATTACATTGAACTAAGATACATTTTCTTTTTCTTTTCTTTTTTTTTTTTTTTTGAGACAGAGTCTCACTGTGTTGCCCGGCTAGAGTGCCGTGGCATCAGCCTAGCTCTCACAGCAACCTCACACTTCTGGGCTCAAGCAATCCTTCTGCCTCAGCCTCCCAAGTAGCTAGGGCTACAGGCATGCACCACCATGCCCAGCTAATTTTTTTTTTTTTTAGTTGGCTAATTAATTTCTATTTTTAGTAGAGACGGGGTCTCCCTCTTGCTCAGGCTGGTTTCGAACTCCTGACTTTGAGCGATCCGCCCGCCTCGGCCTTCCAAGAGTGCTAGGATTACAGGCGTGAGCCACTGCACCCGGCCTAGGATACATTTTCACTTTCAAATGCAATGATATCCCTATATAAAAAAGACCAGGTTTCTCGTGGTAAAATTTCTGAAGTCCAATTACCCCATAATGAAAACATTCTCTATTTTAAATTAATGAAACCAATATATACGCCAGAATGTAAATATGACATGTCAAAATAAAAAAAAAAAACAGTAGTTCTTTATATAATTTTACATAGAAACACAATTAACACCTTTTAGTAGGTGATGGCCTTCTTCTAAAACTAGGTAATGATTAACAACTGCACAAGTTATATTCCACCACAGGTATAACTGACACATTTACTTTCCTTTATCTAAGTCTTTAGGACCAATCGCAACAACAAATGCAAGAAAGGGTAAAAATTAATCTCTGTACTTAAATCAGACATAGTGTTTTCACCTACCAGCTAAATCAATTTTCCCTATAGTCAACCTATTAAGGTCATATTGACCAATGAAGTAAAAATGATTCACACATTCATGATTAGCATTATCAACACTTCAAAACCACGACATAAATGTCAGACTGACCTGAAGAATTATCCTAACAAAACACATAAGGCAATCAAATGCTACCAGTTCAATTGGAAACTTACTGAATGAGAGAGCTGGGCAGAAATGTATAGATTTAAAAATGAAAAAGGGCTTACTTACAGACACATCAGTCATAAATCACTCAGCCTGAGCAACAGTTGAGACCCCATCTCTACTAAAAATAGAAAAAATTAGCCGGGAAACTAAAAATAGAAAAAAAAAAAAACAGGCATGGTGTCTGGCTATAATCCCAGCTACTCCAGAGGCTGAGGCAGGAGCATTGCTTGAGCCCAGGCATTTAAGGTTGTTGTGAACTAGGCTGAAGCCACAGCACCCTAGCCTGGGCAAGAGTGAGACTCTGTCTTCAGAAAAAGAAAAATCATAAATCACTTTAAATTTCCTAAACATTATTTATATTTGGACACAGAAGTTTTACAAAATAACTTATCTGTTGGTAGGCAGCTCAGGAAAGTTTAAAATCTGCATTCCCAGGTTATCCCCCCAAATACAAGCAAATTTATGAGTTTGGTCTTTGAAACATAGTATAATTTTTTGTTCCTTTTTTGTATTGAAAAATCCAGACACATTTTCTTAAATACTCACATTTCAGACAGGGCTGTTTGAAAATAGTGATGCAATCACCCTCAGCATCAAAGAAAGACAGGTGAGTGGGTGGGTGAATGGATGGATGGGTAAACAAACAAGAGACTGAGTTCAGGAATAGAAGCTAAGTAAAAAGCTAAGAGTAAATCAATGTTTGCTCTTTAAGGAGCATGATAACATTATGCAAGGATGAATATCACACAACAGTACTTCTCAACTGCCAGTTTTCCTTCCATAATACTATCAATTTCCTAGGAAAGTTCCTCAAAAAGTAGAGCAGTAGGAATGTCAACAATGTATGCCAAGACAAGAACATTGCTAAGTAATGGGGTTAAAAAAACAATGCAATATGAAGAAGCTTCATGTTATATACATTTCAACTTCTTCAACAACTTGGTCCTCCCGTACAAAAAGGGTTCACATAACATCTTTTGTTGGTTAAGATAATTCCAATATAGATAACCCAAAAGGTTGCCAAGATATTTTTCAAAAAGTCAACAAAATATTTGAAATTATCTAAACATAATCTAATAAAAATTCTAGTAATTAAATTTATTACTCAAGAGATCAGACAGCGGGCCGGGGCGGGTGCAGTGGCTTACACCTGTAATCCTAGCACTCTGGGAGGCCAAGGCGGGAGGATCACTCAAGGTCAGGAGTTGGAGACCAGCCTGAGCAAGAGCGAGACCCCATCTCTAACAAAAACAGAAAGAAATTAATTGGCCAACTAAAATATATAGAAAAAAAATTAGCCAGGCATGGTTGCACATGCCTGTAGTCCCAGCTACTCAGGAGGCTGAGGCGGAAGGAGTGCTTGAGCCCAGGAGTTTGAGGTTGCTGTGAGCTAGGCTGACACCATGGCACTCCAGCCCAGGCAACGGAGTGAGACTCTTGTCTCAAAAAAAAAAAAAAAAAAAAAAAAACAGGCAATAATGAATAGTGAAAAGGATGTGGAGAAAGGGGAATCCTTGGATACTGTTGGTGGGAATGTGAACTAGTGCATACAGAGAGTAGTATGGAAGTTTCTCAAAAAATTAAAAATAGACCTACCATAAGACCCAGCAATCCCACTGCTAGGTATATATCCAAAAGAAGGGAATTCAGTATATGGAAAAGTTATCTATACTAACATGTTTACTATAGCACTATTCACAAAAGCCAAGATTTAGAATCAACCTAAGTGCCCATCAATAGATGAATGGATAAATTGTGGTACATATACACAACGGACCATTATACCGACACACACAAAAAATGAAATCCTGCCATTTGCAACAACATGGATGGAACTGGAGAACATTATGTTAAGTGAAATAAACCAAGCACAGAAATACAAATCTCGAATGTTCTCACTTATACATGAGAGCTAAATATTAAAAACAACTGATCTCATGAAGACAGAGTAGAATCATGGTTACCAGAGGCAGATCAGGGAGGGGGAGATAAAGTGGAGATGATTAGCAAAAATACAGTTAGATAGAATGAACAATATTTGGTAGCACAGCAAAGTGACTGTAATCAACAAGTTAGGGTATACTTTAATATAAATAATAGAGTAGAACTAGAATGTTCCTAACACACAGAAATGATAAATGCCTGAGGTGTTGGCTACCCTAATTACCCTAATTTGATTAATTCGCATTGTATGCCTGTTTCAAAACATCACATGTACCCTATAAATATATACAACTATTACATACCCATAATAATTAGAAATTAAAAATCAAATAAAAAAAGAATGCCAGCCCAAAGATATCTGCATCCTAATCCTCAGAACCTGTAACTCTTACATCACATGGCAAAGAGGAATTAAGGTTCAGAGGAGTTATGGTTGATAATCACTAGACAATGAGATTATCCTGAATTATCTCAGTGATTACCAACATAATGACAAAGGCACTTAAAAGTGAAAGACAGAAAAAGAACGAGAGTTCAGATGGAGATGATTAGGAAAGAACGTCAGAGAGATACAACCTGGCTGGTTTTTAAGATGGGAGAAGGTAGCCATGAGCCAAGGAATATGGGCAGCTTCTAAAAACTAGAAAAGGAAAGAAAACAGATCTCTCTTAAACATAGTCTTGCCACACCTTGATTTTAGTCCAGTGAGACCCGATGTCACATTTCCAAAACTGCAATATTATAAATTAGCATAGTTTAAGCCACCAAGGTTATGTTAATTAAAGCAGTCACAGGAAATTAATGCACATGGTAATTCCTCACACAGAAGACCAAAAATAAGAATTATCTTTAAGACACAGTATTGCCTAAACTCCTTTCAAGTTTTGAGAGTTATCCTTCCAAATCGTGCTACCTATATGCACAATCGAGATTTCTAATATACTTAACAGATTTTTAATAATACATTTTGTAACTTAAAAATACCCACAAAATTGCCTGTTTATCAGCATTTTTCATATAATTGATCAAACTCTTTGAAATTTACTTTCCAGTAACAAAATTCTAACAGGATTAAATTATGTTGATGTTAACTGTCCTAAATTTCATTTAAGACATATGAATGCATGAAAGTTTGCAAACAAATCTAACATTGTAGATTCTAGTCTACAAAAACCTAGAATTACACTGTAAGTAATAACATTCATTTTTCAAATAAAGACTGATAAAGGAAAATACCAAATGTTCACATATTTATGGTTCAACATGCATTTTCTTTTTTGGTAAAATGTGGATAGTGAAATGCAGAAATATTAAGTGTACGCTTCAATGAGGTGTTTTTTTTTTTTTTTTGGAGACAGAGTCTCACTCTATTCCCCAGGCTAGAGTGCCCTGGCGTCAGCCTAGCTCACAGCAAACTTAAACTCCTGGGCTCAAGAGATCCTTTTGCCTCAGCCTCCGGCCACCACGCCTGTCTAACTTTTTCTACATATTTTTAGTTGTCCAACTAATTTCTAATTTCTTTCTATTTTTAGTAGAAATGTGGTCTCAACTCTTGCTCAGACTGATCTTGATCTCCTAACCTTGAGTGATCCTTTTGCCTCGGCCTATAGTGCTGGGATTACAGGCGTGAGCCACCAGGCCCGGCCAACTTCAATGAGTTTTCACAAATATGTATACACCTATGTAACCAAGAATCAGGGCATAAAACATTTCCATCATCTAAAGAAACTTCTTTCTGTTCTTTCCGGTCAATCCCCACCATCCACAGATAAGTTTTTTTTTTTAATTTATTTTTAAATACCCAGCTAATGCCCAACCATTTACAAACATAAGTTAACTCCCTCTTTGTATCATCTAAATTCCCAGCTAAGTCTTTAATAGATTTCAGTTTGATAACTTGACTGTCACCAATGATATCCATAATTTAAAACCGTATTTCCTAATTTTCATGTATCTACTAAAAAAATACTGTGGAAAACACAAAATATCACTCCGTATTTGTTCTGAAACAATTTTAAAATGCTAAACCACAATTCAACTAGCTTCCACATAAAAGCCAAGCTAATTTCATATCAGAGTGAAAGGATGAGAAATAAATTTAGCAGTACCTTCTACACAAATAAAAGTAGTTACTGAATTGATCTGCCATAGTTTCTAGAACCATTAAGATCAACAATGTTTTCTAAGATTCCACCTTTTTTGAACCAGAATAACCAACCAAGTCTTCCAAGTTAACTCTATTCTACTCATTTCCTATTAAAAATGCCTATTAGCAAAACGAACCTATTTAGCAACAAGTCAACATTAATATAACTCTGCATGAAACCATATCATTGCCTATATTGATGAAAAACAGGGATAACTAAAAGACACTCAAAAACTATTAAAATAGGTACAAAATATTAAAATACGTAGGTACATCTACAGACATTACAATGAATTTGGAATTGTAAGCTTGCGTACGAAGAGAAAAAAATTCCCAAATATGAAATTTTCAGTGAAAAAGTAAATGTCAAAGGGCACCAGGAATACATTTTATGTATTATTGTTCATAAATCAATCTTGGGAAGCCTAGCCAATATCTTGTCTCTACTCTGCCCCTCACCTTCAATCTGTCTCCCAGTGAGAATGTGCTTGGCACACAACAGGCATATCCTGTTTCAAAATCGTACACATACCTACACTACTGAAAGTTCCTCAGCAGTGTCACATACAATGAAAAGAAAGCAAAGAAAAAGACACTAAATTCTGCAGGGCATTTAACATTTTAATTTACAATATTATTTCCCATTTTATTTAAAATAGTATATAAAACCCACGAACATATTTACTCCAAAGTATCATCTGTTTCTAACAAGAGTACACTATGGGAAAGAAAAAAGAGAGAAAGATTAATTTCTATTACCCTCCATACCAAAAATTCTCTTTTCCTCCATTTCCGATTAGAAAGCCAAGCACCTACTAAGTAGAGGATGAATCAGGGACCCGCCACTGCCATGGCCTTTGCCTCTAAAACACACATGAATCTCAGGACTGCCAGGAAAACCAGACTCCCGTCTCTTGGCTTTTCTCCCACACCTTCGGCAACCTTATGGGATAAATTTTAAGCCTCGAGCCCCTGCACTATTAAGACTTTTGCAAGGGAAGAAATGCCCAGCGAAACTGGCCACGTACCGCCACGAGTGGCCCGCCCCCTGCCCCCACCTGCCCGCGCGGCGCCCGGCTTCCAGCTTCGCCTGTCGCTGAGGTCTCCGCGGCCGTCCAGGCGCCACGGGGGGGAGGGGGCCGCGGTCGAACCCTCCCTCCCGGACAGGGGCCAGGGCGGGCCCCCGCGGCCGTCCGGTGCATGTTGCTCCGACGCCGCCGCCGAGGAAGCCACTCGCAGGGAGGCAGTGACCCGGCGAGGGATGTGGGCAGACCCGCCGCGGGCTCGGAGAGGGGCGTGACCGCCAGTTGGCCGGGCTGCGCCAGGTGCCAGGGGTACGCTGGCGCGGCTGCCAGAGACCTGGTGCGGACGCAGGCAAAGGGGATGGGGGCGCTCGCTCTTACCGCCAGGTCCGGACTGCGGCTGTCCCTGTGTGACACGGCTCGGATGACCCCTGCTCGCCAGCTCCGCCGGCAGCGTCCGCTCTCCCCGCGCTCCGGACGCGCCTCGTCGCCGACCGCCACACACAGGAACCGTTTGCCCACCAGCTCCGGCCGCGTCTCCACCGCCATAGCCGTCGCTGCCAAGGCGGCCGCCGCCTCCGTCGCTGCGACGGAACCTGCTCCTACCGGCCGCCCATACTGAGGGGAGCGGACCGAGGGACGGCGGCGGCCCCACGAGCGAGCGCAGACCCGGGGGCGCACCGGCCGCTCTGCCCAGGAGGGAACAGCGACCTCGTCCCTCGCTGTCTCAAACACCTTCCTTGACTCCCAGATCCGCAGCCTTGGACTACAGCTCCACAGAAAACCTGACAGAAATCCCTACACCGCCGTCGGACGCCCCGAGGCAGCCCTGGCCGCCGCCGCCGCCGCCGCCGCTGCCGCCACAGCGCCGCGGCCAGTACTACTCCGCCTCCCCATCCACTGGCGAGCGGCGAGAGCGCCGTGCGTCTCCTTCCGCCGGCGCGGGTGGGGGGAGGGAGACGCCGGGAGGGTCGGCGGAACCACCGCAGACGGAAAGTAGTGCCCGGCGCGGCTGCAGCGGCTGCGGGACCAGCCAGGCTCCAGAGGCGGCGGCTGCTCCAAGACCAAAGGAGGAAGGTGGACGCAGGGAAAGGGAATGCTCTCCTTCAGCAACACCTAGTAACAGCCTTTGGGGTCCCCTTTCCATTCGTTCCTCCTCAGAGGTGGGCGTGAGGCGAAAGTGAAGTGTGCTGGTTCTACTCTGGATCACAAAATAACTCCGGGTTAAACACCGCCTCTCCAGAGCGTGGTTGTTCGTAACACAGGGCACCCGCCGTCGGAGCTGGCAAGAATGAGCAGACCTGCAGTACCAGCAGCAAAGCAGAGCGGCACTTACTGAAAATTGAGCCCACGAGACTCAGTCACAGGAGAACAGTCCATGGCTTTAAATGAAAATGAAGAAAATGCTGTCATCCCTTCATTCTTCCCATTTGCCGCGGTACTAATTACATGTTTAACCTATACGGAGATTTACACCTAGCCACTGCTTTGTCGTAAGAACGCCAAACGTTCCCTTGCAGGCTTCTGTCAACGTCCTTAAATTTCACAACCTGTCTCTGTGCCAATCTTAGGACTTTCGGTACTGGCACATAGCACAAACACACGGTTCTGATAATAAAAACAGGGAAAGGCTCCAGATTCAGTTATTAGAAAATAACATGGAAAGAAAAAGATTTTAGCCAATCACAGTTCAAGAAAATAAATTATGTTTACTTCCCATCCAATCACAATAGGACATCTTAACTCCTGCACACACAGATCTCCAACTTGGAACAATTACTCCTTCTCTGACCACATTCTTGAATTCTTCTAAATCAAACTTCCCAACAGATGTCAGTGAGCAGTTCAATTTCAGGAATACTTTCTAGTGTTTTTCTAAGGTAGTTTTAAGAACCCCGTGTGGTTTTCAGTGGTGCTAGTGATTATAATCAACTTCAAAAATATAGTCCCATAAAAATGTCAGTTTCTTAAAGATATTCCTAAACCTTTATTCCCCAAAAAAGTTACCTTTTTAAAGGAGTTTACGCTAGTAATCTGAATGTTTAAAATAAACATGATATGGCTTTTATCTGCTTTAGAACACCCAACCTGAGCAGTCTGAAGTGGAAAAACATGGCGGCTACTGCTAATAGGTTAGAAAGCAAAATTATAAGGAAGATGGATTTTAATTATCATGGTATAATTTTTCCAATAGAACTATGATACATAAAAAAGAAAAACTGTATCCAAAAATTCATATTAGCAAGTTGAGAGAAAAATTTAATTTTGTTTGGGCAATTTTATTTCCAAGTCCACTCTTTCAGTATACACTGTACTAAGCAAAATATCTTGAGAATTACAGACTTAAGATTTCTAAAATGTCAATTTAAAGAGCCAGTAAAATAAGCTGGTGAAAATAATACATGGAAAAATAAAAGAGCAAGGAGATCCACAAGTCAGCTATCAAATCATCAATGATTTGCTTTGTGACCATGGGCATAATACAATTGTTAAAATGAAAAATGCCTGATTCCTAATTCTCAGTGATATCCTAGGAGCAAGTGACAAAGTACGCTCATTTGAGAAAAGATATGCAAATTCAACATTATACAAATCCCATTCGACAAATCATATTCTTATAGATTACTGGGTTGTCTTACATAAAACTGCCAGCTGTTTTCCATTTTGCAGGTAAACTGCTCTAAATGGTCCCCTAGGAACCCACACTACATGTTGAATTCCACCTTTTTAAGCCCTCTTGAAAAGCATGTAAATCCAATAAATCAATCAAAATATTTCATGTGCACAAAGTTTTTCAGGAGGCCATATATCCCCATAATATTTTTAATCAAACATCTTATATTCTTAGACTATATTCCAAATTCTATTCTATAAAGCCCTTGACTACAACCAATGCCTAAAATAGTTGATACTAATTTGTGGATATTTTGCTTTTAGAGAAACTTAGAGTACATTTTCTAAAATGTAGACTAAAGTCTTTGAAGGCTTTTTGTTTGTTCAGAGGAATTTTTTTTTTTTTGCTTTGTTTTGTTTCGGGGGTATTTGTATTATTTTTGACAGCAAATCATAACTTTATAAATAACAAAACAAATTTTAGAGTCAGATTTGAAATTTTAGAATATGTGTTTCTTTATTCAATGAGTTTCCTTGCATTCTTTACTTTCATAAAGATCCTCAGAAAATGCCAATATTAATGTAAAGAGAAAGAGAAGAATGATGGTATTTGTCACTATACAGGCAAAGAGAGTAACAGTGAAGGATTTAAAATGACTAACTTTACTTACAGAAGCTAAAATTTTAGAAATACAGACTAGATCTTCTACTCCCTTCCATACTCACATGGAAATATGTACACCTGTTATAAAATGTCTACACATACATATCAATTCAAGCGTATGTCACACATCAAATATCTTAATCTACACAAAAGATACATTGGGAGATTGGTTTTTTAAAAAATCCACAAAAATTTATTCATAAAAACGATTTGGGCTGGGCACACAGTGCCCAACACCTGTAGTCCCAGATATTCAGAGGCTGAGGTAGGAGGATTGCTTGAGCCCAGGAATTTGAGTCCAGCCTCGGCAATATAGCAAGACTTTGTCTCTAAAAAAAAATAACAATAAATTTAATAAAAAATAAACTGGTTTGTTTTAAAAAAATTAACTTATACAGGAGGAAAATGTATCAATTGCAATGATAAGAATCATAATTACTTAATTAGCAATGATTAGCAGTTCATGCAGCTTAGTTTCAATAAGCAAAAGCTTACTAAGTATAAGTTTTTCACTTTTTGACTTGGAGTAATTGTGGAAACGGTAAATTATCTGCTCTTGTGCCACCATAAGTATCTATTTAAAAAATCACACATATAACAGAAACAGATAAACAGTTTAACACATGTATAATATTAGCCACCATTTATGGAACAATTACTATGTGTCAGACACTATGTTAAATACTTTGCACATGCAATCTCACTTTATTTTAAGGATGAGAAAAATGAGGTTTAGAGAAGTTAATAACTTATATAAGAATACACATTAAGAAAGTGGTTTTCGGCTGGGCGCAGTGGCTCACATCTGTAATCCTAGCACTCTGGGAGGCCAAGGCAGGAGGATCACTCAAGGTCAGGAGTTCAAAACCAGCCTGAGCAAGAGCGAGACCGTCTCTACCAAAAATAGAAAGAAATTAATTGGCCAACTAAAAATATATAGAAAAAATTAGCCGGGTGTGGTGGCGCATACCTGTAGTCCCAGCTACTCAAGAGGCTGAGGCAGAAGGATCCTTTGAGCCCAGGAGTTTGAGGTTGCTGTGAGCTAGGCTGATGCCACGACACTCTAGCTAGGGCAACAGAATGAGACTGTGTATAAAAAAAAAAAAAAAAGGAAAGTGGTTTTCAAAACCACGCTTTGTGATGACAAAGGCCACCAACTCTGAATCATTATACTAAAAAAAAAAAAGTTGCTTAAAAGAAACTTGAAGGTCAGTCATCAAGTAGCTTCCTTCTGATTTATAGTTTATTTATAATTGATCTGCTCAATATTTACTTAGCACTTACTATGTGTCTCACATCCTGCAAAGGTCTGGAGATAGGGCCTTTGTTCTTGAGAAGCTCACAGTCTATCTGGAAAGATAGACAATAGAAATGCTTTGGTTTATTTGTTTAAGTATCAATAGAATGGCATACAAATTTAATGCACTTTTAACAAATACTTTCCAAATCTATTATAACTTGCAGGCTTTCATTAATTGTCAAACATAAAGACTGGACTGAGTTTATGAAATCTTAGACTACACATACAGGTACATCTAAAAATTGTGGAAGCCAATATTAAAATAAAGGAAACCAAGAGTTTCAACTGAATTATGCAAGTGGAAGACCGAGAATAAAACAGAATATAAATTTATGTTACCACTTTATTAAGTGTTAAATAATTTATATTTAGGTATTTCCCAAAGCATTTATTGAAAATGAATTCCTCAATCACATTTATCATAATGATAAAGTAACTCAAATGTCACTTCCTAAAGGAAACCATCTCTAATTCCCAGACTAAGTCAGATTTTCCAATTACCAACTTTCAAAAACATGCCGTTTACCTTAGTACTTACCACAACTGTATGTATACAACTCATGCCATAAATGATCATTTAATATTTGTCTCCCTTGATAGAATATAAGCTAGAATATAACGAAGGGAAGGACAGTGTGTATCTTTATCTTGTTCATAACTATATACTCAACAGCTACTAGGCCTTGCTAAGAAAATCTAATAAATGTTATTGAATGAATTAATGAACAAATACAGCAAAATGTACCTTTTTCTAAATCTAACGAGTAAGAGGAACTTACAGTCTCTAAAAAAGAATCATACAAGTTCCTATTCATCCTACAGGTATTCATCACCTTCATAATAACGTCTTATATACACATTATCTCATTTTACCATGGAGGTAAAAAGTTAAGCCTTCAAAAACGTGCTTCAGTAGAAAAGCAAAGTGTTCCAGGGGAAATTTCTAAAGAAAAGATAAAGAGGAAGAGTTATGCTTCACAAGAAAAACATTCATTTAGTTACCAAACTACCAATTTAATACAAACCCAAAAATGATCTTAGGAGTGTATATCCAAAACACTGGTCTATTTTTAGTCTTCTTAAGTGCAGCCTCAAATAATGTCCTTGATGGAGCCAATACACAAACATAACTTTCTGACTATCTTCTTGATGCCATGTAGAAGCAGGGAGGGAGAAAAGAAAATAGAAGTGAAGGAAGAAGAAAAGAAGCAATCTTTACTGGGCCTTCTTATTGTAGGTTCTCTGCATCTGTTACCTAAGTGTCCAACTTAAAATCTGGCTGCACGGGAACCTGCCACTTCTTTTCAATATTCTATTCTCTATTAAAAAGGAAATAAATTTGATTTTTAGTGATAAAAATTGAAAATTTTGAAAGAATGCACAAAGCATTGGACAATTCCTTATCTGCTGAGTAAGGAACTATAAGAAACAAAGAAATGGGCTGGGCACGGTGGCTCACACCTGTAATCCTAGCACTCTGGGAGGATCACTCAAGGTCAGGAGTTCAAAACCAGCTGAGCAAGAGCGAGACCCTGTCTCTACTAAAAAAAAAAAAAAAAATGGAAATTAATTGGCCAACTAAAAATAAATAGAAAAAATTAGCTAGGCATGGTGTGCATGTCTGTAGTCCCAGCTACTCGGGAGGCTGAGGCAGGAGGATCGCTTGAGCCCAGGAGTTTGAGGTTGCTGTGAGCTAGGCTGACGCCACGGTACTCACTCTAGCCCAAGCAACAGAGTGAGACTCTGTCTCAAAAAAAAAAAAAAAATTAGCAATAATTCCTCAATATCATCTAATATGCAGTCCATGTTCTAATTTTCTTAATTATCTCAAAAATGAAATTTTTACCATTAGTTTATCTAAACCAGGAACAAAACAAGAACCACACATTGCATGTGACTGACATGTCTTTGTAAATCTTGTTTAATCTATACCAAATCATTTGTCCTGTAGAATTTCTCACATCCTAAATTTAGTTGAGTGTTTCCTGATGTTGTTAACTTATTCATCTATTCCTCATATTTCCTGTAAACTGGTAGTAAAATCTAGAAACATGATTCAGTTTTAATTTTTTGTAAGAATAGTTCACAGGTGATGCATGTACTTTCCCAATCCATTACATTAGGACACAAATAATGTCTGGCTGTCTCACTCAGAGGATGTTCAGATTGACTATTAACTATCAGCAGCTTAATTTAGCCAATGATCATTTTCCATTATTTCCTTAGGGGTTGACCACAGGTAATTTCCTAATTCTATCATTCTGTCTGCATTGATTAACTGAAATTCTTTTTAAAAATACTCTCCCTAATTAAACTGTTTGGTTACCCTGAAAGGGAATTTAAACAGTAAAAATGGGTGTTTGATTCTTTTCCTTTATAAATTCTCAGAATAATGAACCAGTGATCTAGCAACTTCCAAAGCTATAATACCTATTTCTTAAATAACCTCAATTTCTTCTTATCTTCCTCACTACTTCTAACTTGTGTTATCTTGTTCAATTCTATGGAAATAAACATAGTGATAATATACTCAGAATTCTCTGGATAGATTCCTAAATGCTAATGCGAAGTACTGAGAACTTTTAAAACTGAAAAGATGAACTGAGTAATTTCAACAAAAATAGGGTCTCTTTCAAAAAATGACAATTTTGAACAGAGACAGCAATGAAAGTAGTGCTAAGAAGTGCATGCAAGTTTTGGGAATTCTAGACCTCCCTCACTAAAAATAATTCTCCTCCTCTCTTCCCTAAAAACTTATTTAAAATTTCTTGGATATATTTGAAATAGAGCACAGATATATAGAAAGAATCAATGACTACTGTAAGTAGAAGAATTGCAAGAGTAAAATAATAAATAAAATAAGCAACAAAGTCATAGGTAAGAAATAAAATTTGATTCCCTAGAATTACCTTCTGATAGTTGAAACTATCTTGTGATTCCAAATCACAAGTTACCTATACCTCCCTTAACTAACTAGGAAAGCAGGTATGTACATGACATACAATACAATATGGCAAGTGTTATAAAGTAGTATAATTAGTTCCCCTGAAATATGAGAGCAAGTAATTTGACCTGAAGAAACTTAAGAAGCATTTTTCTGGGAAGTAAAGTATAATAAAAAGAGCTGGGTGTTGTGACATGCACCTGTAGTCCCAGCTACTCAGGAGGCAGAGGTGGGAGGATCGCCTAAGCCTAGGAGTTCGAGAGCAGCCTGGGCAAAATAGCAAGACCCTATTTCTAAAAAATAAAATTTCTGGGCAGGAAAAAAAAGCATAAAACAAGACACTGAGGTTTAGAAATATGTGTTCTGTCTAGGGCACAACCAATTTCTGCATAAGTTACATATAAAGCGCCTAGTGAGGGGCTGCTATAGATGAAGCTACTATAAAATGTTTCGCATGCTTAACATCTTGCATGTATTTTCTGTTTATAGCACTCACAAATAGAATGTTTTTATGCAAAGTGATATGTCAAACTTTTTTTTTTAGAGAAATAAAACTATGAATCATGTGAAGACTAAAAGAAGAAACACAATAAGAAACAGAAAGACCAGGCAGAGAAGATGACTTTAACATCTAAGAGGAGAGCTGTGAAAATGAATGAGTCAGGAGTTGAGGGGCTGAACAAATGCAAGAGCCACAGTAGATACAGAAATAGCAGGACTTCGAAATGTAACTAATTACACGTGAGCCCCAGATTTCTATTTTGGAAGATTCAGACAATGATGATCGAAGTAACCAAAAAGAGGGAAGAAATTTGGGGGAAGACTAAATACTATCAGTGGCTTTCTTTGGGTGTTAGGTTTACTAGAGATTTTTTTTAAGTCCCTAATTTTCCAGATTTTCCAAATAAGTACTGTGGAATATCATTATGAAAGAATGAATATCTATTACTTGGATAATTTTAAAATAGTATTTTTTTATTATAGTATATAGTTTTATTCCAGAGGTTGTCCAATCAGACAATGTTCTATGGCCAATATAAAAGGTTCTATCCAGTTAGAAAGGGTTCTCATTTCATTAAGATGGAGTACTGAGGAATACCATTACGAAAGAATGTTTTTGTAGAGAAATAAAACCACTAATCATGTGAAGAATAAAAGATGAAAGACAATAAAAGCAGAAAGACGACTTTAATATCTAAGAGGAGAGCTGTGAAAATGAATTAGATGCAAATGACATACAAAGCCCATCCTTTGTAGCAGTTTCAGACCCTAAACGGATCTCCTAAATACATTCAATGGGAGCAGTAATGAGTCCTTCAGAAACAGCCTAAACCATAGCTTTACAAGCCAGCATCCTAGACCTGTGGTCTCTGACCCCAAGGGCCGCAGACCGGTACCAGTCTGTGGCCTGTTAGGAACCAGGCCGCACAGCAGAAGCTTCATGTTTATTTACAGCCACTCCCGTCACCACCTGAGCTCTACCTCCTGTCAGATCAGTGGCGGCATTAGATTCTGCATTATGGTGAGTGTATAATTATTCATTATATATCACAATGTAATAATAATAGAAATAAAGTGCACAATAAATGTGATGTGTTTGAATTATCTTGAGATTATCCCAAAACCAACCCGTCCCCACGCCCCCCCCCCCCCGGCTGGCCGTGGAAAAATTGCCTTACATGAAACCGGTCCCTGGTGCCAAAAGGGTTGAGGATTGCTGCCCTGTTAGCAATGAGATCTGTGAATACAATGATTACAGGATGGATGTGCATAAAGCTTCCCTCAGTGCATGTTACTGACAACTTAAAAATATTATTTTATAATAGTAATTATCCATCACAGCTAGTCTCAATGTCTATAGATAGAGGCACCATTTCTGACAGCACTGCAGATTCAAACTAATTTTGCTACATTGCTGATACATCACTCAGTCAAAAAAAAACGGATAAATGGCAAATGAGGAAGCCCAGGATTTTGATTACTAATATAAAAGAACAAAGTTCCTTTCAACAACAGTCCTTTCCTTATCTTCATTCCATATCACAGGATATTAACTTTCTAGGGGGAAATGGTAAACATGTTCATCATCTAGCACATTATTCATATTTATACATTAGAGAAATTGTTTCATATTAACCACATTGTGGATTCATCAGAACTGAGGTGCATATTTGTAAATTTTTAAAATGCCATTCATATGTTGACACATTATGAAATTATTTTAAACATTATTGTATACTGAATCCTCATATGTTTTACTAAGTTGAACGTACACTTGTTGAGAAATAAACTAAGTGTTTGTCTTTAGGAACTAGATAGAATTTCCTTGATCACAGGTATGATTATAAAGGATATGAAGCCTTCTTCCAGACTTCAGTTGATAAGTAGCTATAGAATGGAACAATTTTTGAACTTCTTTTAGATAATATTTTAGGATTTGAAAAAAATTAAGATACCTATAGCTAGGTCTGAAAAATTTTTACATGGAAATTATAATGGTAGAATGTCCAAACTCATTTATTACAAATACCATATCTACTAGGTAAAATATTTATGCTTTAAAATAGTAGACACTTATTTCCTTTTAAAAATAAACATCTTTTTCTTTTAAAAATATGAGCAGTAATCACACTCACTGAACAAATTACCTTTCTTAATTCTGTGGCTTTGAGAGTTCACTTAGAAGCTTCATTTAACAAAAGACGTTTCTGAAATAAACCATAGCCAATTACAGATCATTCAAATATGGTTTATTAACTCTGTAAATTTTCAATGTCTTCTCCTGCCATCCAGCATATTTTTGGATCTCTTCCAAGGCCTCACTTAATGACACAACATTTCTTTTAGAAATAAATTAATCTTCAGTTTATTCAGATCATTTTGAAAACTGAAAGAGGTAAAAATCAGGGAGAAACCAAACCTAAAAAACAAAGTAAGAAAACACATAGTATGAAGAAGAGACAAACAGGAGCTGGAAGGAAAAATGTGGGGAGACAAGAGAACCTAAATCAGAGAAAGAATTGTAGATTTCTCTTGGATTATAGACTATGCATATCAGAAGCTTCAAGGAGATAAGGAAAATTCCATATTTCCATTCCTTCACATCCTAACGTAGATGTATAATGAACTCATTGTACAGTACATCCCAAAGCTACAAGTACATTTTAAAATTATATACCTTTCAACTTATTTTTGGCTATACAGTAAGTCCTCAATGCTGTGGACAGGTTCTCAGAAACTGTCACTAAATGAAATGACATACAGCAGGTCCTTGAACGAAGTTGTCCCATTTAATTTTCTTTCATTATAACATTGATAAGAAAAAAAAATTAGTTTCATTATATATCGTTTTGCTTAAAGTCAAAGCTTCCAAGAACGTACTGAACACGTTAAATGAGGAATTACTATATACTAATCTGTTACAGAAAGATGTAATTAAAGTATTTAAATATTCTTAGCTAACAGCATAGTGTAATACAGTGGTTAAGAGAGCACACTTGTACTAGACAATTCTTTTTTTTCTTTTTCTTTTTTTTGTTTTTTTAGAATCAGGGCCTCACTGTGTCACTGAAGCGTACGGTGGCACAATCACAGGTCATTGTGACCTCAAACTCCTGGGCTTGAGCAATCCCCCACCTTAGCCTCCCAAGTAGCTAGAACTACAAGCGTTCACCACTACACTTCGATAGTTTATTTATTTATTTATTTTTGTAGACATGGGGTCTTCTCCATGTTGCCAAGGCTAGTCTTGAACTCCTGGCCTCCAGTAATCTCCACCATGCCATCTCGAAGGGCTGGGATTATAGGTGAGAACCACTGTGGCCGGCCTAGACTGACTGAATTCTAATCCCAGACCCACCATTTACTAGGTGTGGGTAAGAAACTTCATCTCTCTGTGCTAGTTTCCTTATCTATAAAATGGAATGATAATACTTCCTACAAGAAGAAGTTGCTGCGAGCCATTAAATAAGTGAATATATGCTACATATGTAGAACAGAGTTGCACAAAGGAAGCACTCAATTGGCTATTGCCATACAAAGGTCAGTAACAGCCCATTTATTTATTTACTTATTTAAAACTCAATGAAATCCTTCCTAATTTTTTAAAAGTTAAATTCCTAATTTACCAGTATAGTTGCCCTAATCAAGTACAATCATTTTGCAAAATCTCAACACCTCTAAACAGCTATCCTCATAAAAGAACTCTTCTCAAACTGTTACTATAAAATCTAATGTAAAAGAACTGTCAGCCAAAATAGTCTTTAAAGTGGCTCAATTGGATTGTTTCTTATTTTTCATCATTAAGATAATGAGGTAATTACCTAAGAAATTTACTAGTTTAAGTTTCCCCATGAAAACTAATACAACTTGAAGAGGATAAAGCACTACTCTCAGTTACAGATGAAGTATAAAAGATTCAAATAATCCAGTCATTTCTACAAAGTACTTACCACAAAACATACCACCATAATGTCAGCTCCCAGGTAAGCTGCTGCGTAAGTCTAGATTAGGGGCTCTCAATCTTGGCACTACTGACACTTTAGAACAGGTAATTCTTTGTTTGGGGTTGGGGAGGCTGTTCTCTGTGCATTTTGGGAAGTTGAGCAACATCCCTGCCTCTACCATGAGACTCCAGCACTGCCACCTCACCCCGCTCACCCCCACATGACAACCAAATGTATCTCCAGACATCGCCAACTGTCAACTGCTGCAGACTGTGAAATATTTTTTTTGTTTCTAACTAAGGAGGGAGTAGTTATAATAACAACCAGGTTTTTGCACCCCTCTCCCCGTTTTGCCATTTCTTTGAAAACTTCACAAAAAAGATGGATTATCTTCCCACAATGCATTTTACTGTCTTGATTATACTTGCAAATAAGATTGCAACTGGTGTCTATTTTACACTTACCTGATCCTCTGCAGAAACTAAAAGGATGTAATTCCTCAATAATATATATATATTTAACTATGACTCATTTTAAATTTGCCCCTTCTCCATTAGGATTGAAAATTTTAATTATATCTTCCTTCTACATCAGACACATTATGTTGCAAATCACTAACACAGTGCGTCAGCAAATGAACTGCTAATACTTGTCAGCATTTCATATTAAGCCTGTGATAAGTATTTAGCATGAATTATCTCATTTAGTCCTAACAATAATCTTAAGAGATATTATCTCTGCTTTTTCAGGTGAGGAAATTGAAGCTAAGAAGTAATAACATGAACTATGAACATGACTTCATAGTGCTAGGAAGTGACAGAGCCAGGATTGAACTGCAAGTCTCCAATGCCAGTGTTTATACTGATACCAATTTTCTTCCCCCTATGAGGGAAGGAAATGATCCCAAGAATGATCATTTCAAAAACAAATCAACAGACCTCTTATCTTTTGAGATAATACTGCCTTCCTCATTTAATAGTTTTTGAATATATAACTTTTAGTGACATAACTTTTCCAAATAAATAATAGCCCTTTTTGCTAGTTTTTGTTCCCTCCCTCCTGAGAACAAGCATAGTACTTACTGGAACTTCAGTAGTGGTCTTTGTGATAAGAGAATTTATAGTTGAACTTGATATTTTGTGAAAAAATAGGGTTGAAAACATAAAAGCTTGATCAAACCCATGAAAGCAGTGACAAACTTATTTTTATATTGTCTTGAATTTTAAAAAATGGCAAGAATAAATAAGAATATCCATGCCAATTCATATATCTAAAATTGATTATAATGAGCAAAATTATGGACCTAGTTGAAATCAGAAAATATGCATTTATGGTGACAATGACCTAACTGTATGATTTTTCATCAGGAGCACAGATGAAGAGGCAAATAAGACATATATGATTAGTCTAATGGTTCTCAACACAGGAGGATTAGGGTGGGCAATTTTGTCTCCTTGGGATATTTGGCAATATCTAGAGATAATTTTGGTTGTCACAACCTGCGGGAAAGGGGTTACTACTGGCATCCAGTGGATAGAGGCCAGGATGCTGCTAAACATCCTATAATGCCAATGACAGTACTCCACAAGAAGCAGTTACCTGGTCTAAAATGTCAATGGTGCTGAAGTTGAGGAACTCTGAGTAAGACTGATCTAGGCTGGAAGATTTCCTAGACACATCAAAAGGAAAGACAAAGAGAAAAGGGAGTTGAAAGTCACCGATCAGGGGGGAGGGGGACAAGGGCAATGTACGTAAGAAAAATTTTTTAAATTTAAAAATAAAAAATAAAGAAATAAAAATAAATAAATAAATAACTAAAAAGAAAGTCACCGATCAGAGTTAAGGTGATAGACTGTGAAGGTAGGTAAGGCAAAAATTTAATGTGTGAGGAGTCTGAGAGATCAACAGGGGAGGGCAAAGTGGCATCTGTGTGGGAAATGCCTGAATGGCTGACGTGTCACCAATGAGAGTACATTCCCACAGGGTGATTGAAAAGGCTAGAAAATCTAAAATGTATCAAAGAGATGACCGGCAAGCCCAGGGAAGGTAGTGACAGGTAATAAGGCCAGAATAGGAGCCAATTCATGACGTCCTTCTGTGCCAGGCTTTATCCTATATACCAAGTAAATGTATTGATATTTTAAAGAAGGAAATAGCAAAAATGGAAGGAAAGACAGTCCCTGATTTATGTTTGACAGTTCGACTTCACGATGTTTTGACTTTATAATGGTGCAAAAGCAGCACACATTCAGTAGAAACTGTACTCCAAATACCCATACAACCTTTGTTTTCACTTTCAGTACAATATTCAATAAATTGTGAGGTGTTCAACACATTATTATAAAATAGGCTTTGTGTTAGATGATTTTGTCAAACAATAGAGTGGTGATTCATCAGACAAGAAGAATTAATTTATCCATGTGGAGACTCCCTAAAGCAGGAAAATAGCATTTTTAAATGTTTTTAAACAGTAATGGTCTAAAGGTACCTATCTTAGATTAAGACCAGTTTGGGAGAGAAATATGGTGCCTTTCTTAGATAAAAGAAAATATGGCCAGGTATGGTGGCTCACACCTGTAATCTGAACTACTCAGAAGGGTGAGGTCGGAGAATCACTTGAGCTCCGGAGTGTGAGACCAGCCTGGACAACATAGCAAGATCTCATGTCTAAAAAAAAAAATTTTTTTTAATTAGCCAGGCGTGATGGCACACACCTGTAGTCCCAGCTTGAGAGGCTGAAAACTTTCTTTTGTTGTCTTTTGTGACAAATAGGCTACCAAATATAATGATGACATACAGTTTTTGAAAGCTTCCAGACAATTTGCAATGCATTAGGTATGAAATATGACAAAAGACCACTATTTTTTATGGTAAAATACTTTCAAGCATTCCACAGAATACTTTAAAGATTCTTTGCAACTTTGAAGTTTTACTTCTACTTCTTGCCCATTCTCAGTAGGGCAAGGATTATGATTATCTGATAATGATGAAGATAAGAAAAAGGAAAGAATTCAACAAAACAAAAAAGGTATAACTTTGCATATAAAAATATACCAATTACAAAGTCATAAAAAAGTTCCTAATTATAACTGTAATTAGTTTACCTTACCATATAAAGACAACCTATTCAATTAAAAAGTCAATTAGAGTCAAATATGATCAGTCTCATTTTGTTTTTACCTGAATCCTGAGATTTTTTTCCTAAAACTAAGGCTAAATATAAAACTAGTTAAATAAAATCAATTTTCTAAAGTGTTTTCAATGTTCTGGCTTCAAAAGTAATTTTTAAATTTTTAAAAATAATAACAGGAAAGATAAAATTTCAGATTAACAAAACTATCTAGAAGCATTTTTAAAAATTAGCTGAATACTCCACTGTTCTTTACTTCCCCAGTAAAAATCCCAAAAAACAGATAACTCTAACAGATAACAGATAACGTGTGTCTTTTTCTTACCTAGACTGAGTCACCTAGGTAAGAAAAAGACAAGTTTACTCAGGTCTAAGGCAAAAAAAATTTGTGTCATCTTTTTAATATTTTTTATTTCCCTGTCCCATTGATTTTCCCTCTCACTTCTATTCTCCTATTCCCTGTTTTCACATCTTCATACTTTCTTTTCACAAAATAAGATTTTAAATGAAATTTACAAAAACTATTCATAAGCTTAACATTATGAGAAACCACAAACAACAGAAGCAAAGAGAACAAAGGCTAAACTAAAAGAAACTAAAGCCAAATAATGTCTTTATAAAACATAAACCAGTAATAACTGAGTTTAAGAAAGTTTACAAATGAAATTTAAAAGTGTTTAATAAATAATTGGCCTCCTGACCAACCTGAAAAGGGTAGCTATGGAGTTCCTCTAACAGGAGTTCCGTGTGTCCACAGAGGTGAACTTCCCTCCAGGGCCTGGGGAGCACTCCAGAGTGTATCAGGCAAGATGCACGCACAGGAGGAGCTTACTGAGGAAAGCAGAGGGATGGAGGCAACAGGGACCCTCTCAGAGGATTCTTCATTCTCTTGTTTGCTTCCTATAGTCCAGACACACTTTTCCACGTTCTGTTCTTCAAATGTGCAAGTGGTCTCCAACCTCTGAGTCGTGCACATGCTCTCCGACCTAATGGGCTAATTCTCAATATTCAGGCCTCAGCTAAATTACCACCTCTTCGCAAAGGGCTTCTCAAACACCCTCACCTAAAGTGACCTCCCCAGTTATTCTTTCTTTCTCATCCCTCTATTTCCTTCATAGCACTTGGTACAATCTATAATTGTTTATTGATTTGCTTATTTATTTGTCTTGTTCACAAGAATGAAAGCTTCTTGAGGACAGGGGCTTTGTCCTGTTTAATCACCAACTTTCAATACAAAGTGTTCTATAAACATTTGTTGAATACATGAATAAAGAAGGCATTAATAACAACAGTAGTGAGGATGAAAATAACAGTTAACATTTACAGAACACTTAGTCTTGCACCAGGCATGCTACTGAACAATCTACAGATTTAATCCACACAACATTTAATCCACACAACAACCCTAGGTGGGAACTACTGGCTTACTAACCATGGAAATACGAAAACAGAGATAATGAGTTGTTGATTACCTTGCCCAGTGGTCACACAATTTGGTGTGACATTTGGGCATTTCTTCAAGGCGGCTCAAAAGTTGGCAGACAGGAGCCAGGCGAGGTGCCTCACGCCTGTAATCCTAGCACTCTGGGAGGCCGAGGCGGGTGGATCGTTCAAGGTCAGGAGTTCGAAACCAGCCTGAGTAAGAGCGAGACCCCGTCTCTACTAAATGTAGAAACAAATTAATTGGCCACCTAAAAATAAATAGAAAAAATTAGCCAGGCATGGTGGCGCATGCCTGTAGTCCCAGCTACTTGGGAGGCTGAGGCAGAAGGATTGCTTGAACCCAGGAGTTTAAGGTTGCTGTGAGCTAGGCTGACGCCACGGCCCTCTAGCCCGGGCAACGGAGTGAGACTCTGTATTAAAAAAAAAAAAAAAAAAAAGTTGGCAGAGAGGAATGGCAATAGCAGAAATGGAGAAAATAGGAATAGTTCTTTTTCTTAACTCTTCTGCTTCCCATCTTTTCTCTTGCCTTTCTCATCGCATTTTACTATTACAGCTTGTCCTTTTTATTATTTTTATTACCACTTTTTCTTTATCCCCTTCACAATTATTTTTAGCTAATGACTCTTTTCTCCACTTAATCTGATTCAAAAATATTAATAATTTCATGGTGTAGGTACTTTAATCTTTTTATGTAATACTTTAAACTTTTACGTAATAAAGTAGTAAGTATTCACTAAGATATTATACAAAGACCTACTATTTTATAATAAGAAGGAATCTGTACCAGTAACTCTTGATCTTCCTTCCTATTCTTGCACAGTGACTCTTATAAAACAGTCAGTTTAGTTGTGGACTGTTTAGAATAAATACAAAAGAAAAAGAAAAGGAAAAGATTCCTTTTCTTTGCTGTCTCTCTGTCTCCCAAGAAGGTGGATAAAAGTATAAGTACTGCGGAAACCTATCTTTACCATAAAGAACCCCTTCTTTATTGTGTCTGAAAATTTGCTTTGGAGTACAAAATTTAAATTTATGCCTGGGCATTGTTCTATTTCACACTGTCAACGACAGAATCTTTCATAGTTGTTCTCATAACAGCTTATAGCTACAGTCCTTCTCAGGGGAAAAAACGCAGGTTTGGGCTTCTGACTCTTTCCAGACCAATAAAGCAACTTTCAGAGGGCTCTCTAAGCAGTTGAATCAGATACCTGCCACAACACTTCTATCAGAGTCCCAAGAGGAAGTTTTTCTTGCCAAATTCAGAAAAAGCTATTTGTCAGCACAAAACAGAATGCATTCTAAACTGAGAAAACAAATCCAACCTAGCAGAAATTCCTTGTCCTTACAGAGAGCTTTTAAACAACATATAAAGCATCACTTTTTCTTTCAAAGGCAAGCTGAGACTCCAAATAAAAAGGTTCCTTCTGCTAGGAACAAAGTATGATAAAATTAATAATGAGAAGGGAGATTTTAATTGACAATAAATATTTAAAAGACCATAAAGAAAAAACAAAAAAGTAATCACTAAAATATATAAGAAAAAGGGAAAACGAAAACAAATTCCACTTTTGTATTACATGCCAAGCTCAAAGTGTCAAGTTCAAAGTGGGAGGGGGGAGGTGAGAGGACCAAAGCAACTGAAAGTAATTCAGACAAATAACCCACCGCAGTTCTGCCTGAATAACTCCAATATTAACTTAAAGTCTTCATTCCGTTTTTACCTGTGAGGCACTGACTAAAATATAGGTCTAGGTAACAGTCACATCTTCTTCAAGTGAAGTGTCATATAAAAGTGTTAGCTTTCTATATCAGTGGGTAAAAAGAAAGATGGTTTTAAATTGTCTGGATTCTTTCTTTCAGTTTCTCTCCGTTCTTTAGTCTTTCCCTTATGATCTTTTTTCAACACCATTCATAATTCAAGCAAAATCTCTGAGTACAAAGACTTCATGAAATAATGTATTTATAGCAGAAAAATGTAGATATTATTAAAATCTAAATGAACACATGTATAAGAATCACAGGCTACTTTTAACTAGACAGAAACAAAACTTCTGATTACTGAAAGTACATATTATAAAAATAATAACTTCAATAGCACCTAAAAAAGAAACATAAATGTTCTGCCTTCACATATAGATTAACTTATGGTTCAGCTATTTTCACAGACCAGATGAGTGCCCACTATAAGTGGAGGTAACGAACTCATATAAAGATAGAAAAAGGCGGGGCAAATTGGAAAGTGCCCAAATAACTTGAAGAATGTTTTCTTTCCAATCCAGATCTCCAATCATATTTCAAAAGAAGGAAAAAAAAGAGAGAGAGAGAGAGAGAGAAATCAGGAAGTCTTTTCTTCCTGCAGCTGGTAGGAAGTATGGTACATGATTGCTGTGTATCCTGACTTGGAATTAATTGCTTTTCAAAACTTAGAAAGTTATTAATCCACAGTAAAGGGTTATAAAGTTTCATTATAAAGTAAGTTTCTAGGTTCAAAAAGTGCTGAAAATACTTTAGGTTAGAGTCATCACATTTATTCTGTACTTTAAGAGGCAAAGATACTTAATTTCTTTTGAAACTATGGAAAGAAATTAAAACAACACGATAATAAATAAGTGAAAAAGTTTAGTTTAATTCTACGTTTTATATGGAACCAAAGAAGACCCCATATAGCAAAAGCAATCTTAAGCAAAAAGAACAAATTGGGAGGCATCAATTTACCAGATTTCAAGCTACAGTAACTAAAACAGCATAGTACTGGCACAAGAATAGAGACATAGACCAATGGAACAGAACTGAGAACCCAGATATAAAACCATCCTCATACAGCCATCTTATCTTTGACAAAGTAGACAAAAACATACACTGGGGAAAAGAATCCTTATTCAATAAATGGTGCTAGGAAAACTGGATAGCCATATGTAGAAGACTGAAACAGGATCCACCCCTCTCACCTCTCACAAAAATCAACTCACTGTGTATAAGAGATTTAAACCTAAGGCATGAAACTGTAAGAATTCTACAATAAAATGTTGGAAAAACTCTTATAGACATTGACCTAGGCAAAGAATTTATGAAGAAGACCCCAAGGGCAATCACACTAACAATGAAAATAAATAAATGGGACCTGATCAAATTTAAAAGCTTCTGCACAGCCAAGGAAACTGTCATGAGAGAAAACAGACAACCTACAGGATGGGAGAAAATATTTGCATGCTACACATCTGATAAAGGGATAATAACTAGCATTATTTTTAATCTACACATAAATACATTGAGAACTTAGATGATTTTCCAGTTAAGTCAAAAGTAAA
>CAUYRT010036235.1:0-21799 GCA_963574885.1 Lepilemur ruficaudatus
TGTAGTCCCAGCTACTTGTGAGGCTGAGGCAGAAAGATTGCTTAAGCCCAGGAGTTTGAGGTTGCTGTGAGCTAGGCTGACACCACGGCACTCACTCTAGCCTGGGCAACAGAGTGAGACTCTGTCTCAAAAAAAAAAAAATTAATTAAAAAAAATAAATAAGTAAATAAATAAAAAAATAGGGAACACTTATACAGTGTAGGTGGGAATGTGTGATCTCTATGGAAAACAGTATGACAATTTCTCAAACAACTAAAAATAGATCTACCATTTGATACAGCAATCCCACTACTGGGTATCTCTCCAAAGGAAAAGAAATCATTATATTAATATCAAAAAGATACCTTCATTCATATGTTTATCACAGCACTATTCACAATAGCAAAGACATGAAATCAACCTAAGTGTCCATCAACTGATAATGGATAAAGAAAAAAAGAATGCAATACACACACACACACACACACACACACACTCTATGGAATACTACTCAGCCATAAAAAAGAATGAAATCATGTCTTTGCATCACATGGATGAAAACAGGGGCCATTATCTTAACTCACATAATTCAGAAACAAAGTCAAATACTGCATTTTCTCACTTATAAGTGGAAACTAAATAAAAAGTATACATGACCATACAGAGCAGAATAATAGACAATTGGAGAATCCAAAAGTTGGGAGGTTGGGAGGGGGGTAAGGATGAAAAGAAAATTACCCACTGGGTACAATGTACACTATTTGGGTGACGGGTACACTAAAAGCCTAGACTTCATGTCTGTACAGTATATCCATGTAACTAAACTGCACTTATACCCTCTAAATCTAAATCAATCAATCAATCAATAAATAAATAAATAAATAAATAAATAAATAAAATTAATAAAGAATACAGTCCTCAAGTAAGAAATATTTTGTTTCAAATCCCAGATCAACTACTCACCAACTCTGTGACATTGGGCAAATGATTTAACCACCCTAAGCATCAGTTTTTCATCTGTAAAATGGAAATAATACTACTTACCTTGTAGCGCTATTGGGAAATAATTATATATTCAACATATTTTACATATATGCAAATATTAGCTTCTTATACTTTATGATCTTTAAATGTTTATTATTTTCAATGACATCTTGGAGGGTGCTGACTCTTTTTCATAAGTTCAAAGCTCAAATTCTATCATATCTTTTATATATTAAAATTCCCTCACTATTATCATAAAAACGCAATTCTTCTTGTTAATCAAGTAAGACTTTTTTTGGATTAAATATCGAATATTAAAATGTTACCTTAACTCATCCTTTCTGTGATTGAACATACAGCATATGTTTAGCACCATTCTGCAGTATTTTGCTCATAGTTTTGTCAATGTCCAGTGTAATAATATGGACACATCTTCTAACTTCAATATAATATTTATTTAAATATGTCGTGGTAACATTTTAACAGCATCATTATTTTACTTATTCATAGTCATCTGGGATGCATTTTATACATTCATCTATTTCTGCCCATTTTTTCAATGTTATACTCCCACTCCATACAGATCTGTAATTTTCTTAATGTATCGTTTCTTGTTCTGAACACTCTTATCAAGTCACCTGGTAAGAGTTTGTCTCAAAGATTAGTTAACCACCATCTTTGCTTTATCTCTCAACTTATTTATATATTTTCTATTATTCAAGATATTTTAAAGGTAAAAAGTGTTTCCATGAGACATCACCTTATATTCCTGCTGCACTGATTAAGGCTACACAGAATCCTTTTATTGTGTGTATACAAGGGACATGTATGTAAGTCTATCATATCATATATCATTCCACAGTAATTTGCTTCAGAACCATATTTACTGGCAGAAAAAGACAAAATTGAAAAAAAAACTATCATGTGAAGGTAATAATTTTGTTCTGCATTTATTATTGGTCCACTAGCTAGAATCCTTTTCAGCAATATTTGTTTTCAGTAGTGTTAATACTATGGATAGCCACAGAAACAGATCTGTGTGTGTGTACATGTGTGTAAGTTGTGGTGAGGGTAAGTTAGAAAGAGTTGCCGTCTTACTCTTTTCTGATATTACTACTTTTATGTTCAATCTCCATTGTAAAATATTCTGTAATCTTTCTTCTTCCTTTACCTTAGACTCTTGGAGCATGTGGAACTCTGAAGTGAACAGATGGAGATGTGTATACCCTTTTGTTGTAAATGACAAATTGCAGAGTTTTGGTCCTATAAGTGTTGACAAGGGTCAGTTAGGAAGATGCAATTTTTTCTAACACCCACACTCCATGAATTTGAGCCAGATCATGTTAGTAGGTGACGGTCATTTGTGTATACAATACATCCTTATTCATGTATAACGAATTGTATCAAACTATCCCTGTTGGCTAACAATATGATCTTGTATCTAGGAAACCCAAAAGACTCCACCAAAACACTCCTAAAATTGATAAATAAATTCGGCAAAGTCTTTGGTTATAAAACCAATATACACAAACCGGTACCATTTCTATATACTAATAGCAGTCATACTGAGTCAAATCAAGAATTCAATACCATTTAGTATAGCTGCAAATAAAATAAAATATCTAGGAATATACTCAACTAAGGAGGTGAAAGATCTATACAAGGAAGATTATAAAACACTGATGAAAGAAATCATGAATTACACAAGCAAATGGAGAAACATCCTATGCTCATGGATTAAAAGATTCAATATTGTTAAAATGTCCATACTACACAAAGTGATTTAAAGATTCAATGCAATTCTTATCAAAACACCATGTCATTTTTCAGAGATCTAGAAAAAATAATCCTAAACTTCATATGGAACCAAAAAAGAGACCAAATTGCCAAAGCAATCTTAAACAAAAAGAACAAATCTGGAGTCATCACATTACCTGACTTTAAATTATACTACAAGGCTATAGTAATGAAAACAGCATGATACAAGTATAAAAGTAGAGCCATAGATCAATGGAACAGAATAGAGAGCCCAAAAATAAAACCATATGCCTAGGACCAACCAGCTGACCTTTGACAAAGCATACACTAGGGAAAGTAAGCCCTATTCAGTAAATGGTGCTGGGAAAATTATATAGCCACATGCAGCAGAAGGAAATAGGAACCCTACCTCTCTCCACATACAAAAATTAACTCAAGGTGGATGAAAGGCTTAAATGTAAGACCTGAAAGTATAAATATTCTAGAAGAAAACACAGGAAGAACTCTTCTAGATATTGGCCTGAGGAAAGAATTTATGACTAAGACCCAATGGTAAATATAGCAACAACAAAAATAAATAAATTGGATTTAAATGAAATAGTTTCTGCAAAGTAAGGGAAGTAATCAACAGAGCAAATAGACAACCTTAATAATGGGAGAAAATATTCACAAAATATACATCTGACAAAGGATAAATATCCCAAATCTACAAAGAATTCAAACAAATCAGCTAGAAAAAAATAAAAAAAACACAACCCATTAAAAATTGGGCAAAAATTATATAGAGAGTTTTTTCAAAAGAAAATAGACAAATGGCCAACAAACATATGAAAAAATGCTCAACATCACTAATCATCAGAGAAATACAAATTAAAATCACAGAGATACCATCTTACCCCTGCCAGAATGGCCATTATTAAAAGGTCAAAAAAACAATAGATGCTGTCATGGATACAGAGAAAAGGGAATCCTTATACACTATTGGTGGGACTGCAAATTAGTACAACCTCCATGGAAAATAGTATGGATATTAATCAAAGAACTAAAAATACCATTGTATTCAGCAATCCCACTACTGTGTATCTACCCAAAGGAAAAGAAGTCATTATATCAAAAAGACACCTGCACTCAAATGTTTATGGCAGCACAGTTCACAATTGCAAAGATGCGGAATCAGCCTAAGTTTCCATCAGTTGCTGAGTGGATAAAAAATGTGGTGTGAGATACACACACACACACACACACACACACACACACACACCATGGAGTACTACTTACCCACAAAAGGGAATGAAATAATGTAATTTGCAGCAACTTGAATGGAGCTGGAGAACATTATTCCAAGTGAAGTATCTCAGGAATAGAAAAACAAATACCACATTTTCTCACTAAAAAGTGGGAGCTAAATCATGGGCACACACAATTATATAGTGGTGAAAACAATGTGGGAAACTAAGAAGAGGAATGGGAGGGGAGGGGAGTCAGGAATAAAAACTTACCTATAAGGTACAATGTACACTACTACTCTGGTGACAGGCACACTAAAAGCCCTGATTTCTGTATTATAGTATTTATTCACCTAACAAAAACACTTGTACCTCCTTAATATTTTAAAATTAAAAAAAGTGATCTCCACATGGCAGGATCCAAGATCCAATGAGATTGAGCACCTCATTGCAAGATCCTATCAGATCACATCTCATTACCCTATGTTTACAAAGTCAGCTCAACACTTTTGTTCAGGGACACACTGCTTTAGGGACTATCCCCAGGGGGGCCCTTACTTGTACCAACTAACACCCCCCCTTGCTATAACCTACTTAGCTGTCTCTACTGGCCTGATACCTGCCAAGCAAACAAACCCCTCCATTTGGGAGGTGACACTTTCTGATCCCCAAGTTTCTCCCTTGGGAGATGCTACTTTCATTCTGCAAAGTTCCATTAAAATAGTCATAAATGGTGACTCTGGCTCATTCACAATGTTAAATTATAACCAATAAGCTTCACAAAAAAATGCAGGGAAATGACCATTTTAAAATGGGTGCCATCCAAATCATAATAAAAAATTTTCTGTCCCAAATGAAAAGAAAAATTCTCTACTGAAGGAAAGATTATATATTCACTTTACATATTTGTTATTACTGATTTGAACTGATTGAGGGTGTCTCAATAAATTTACCTAATGATATTAGTTTCATTGCTTGTGGCATTCCAAATTTCTTTTCTAACACTTATAAAGATCATTTTCTACCAATACAATCACAGTGCTTCCCAAACTAGACCACCAGCAATGTGAGATATTGCTATTGGGAATTTTGTGTCATCAATTTAAACAAGTTATTTTTTTCTGCAGGATTTCTCAAAGCTTCTAATATGCCAATGTATATTGTATGTAAAAGGAGGATAAAATGTGGTACATTTCCAAAAATTATTTACCAAAGGATCATTGTATGTTTTAAATAAAAAACATCTCACAGAACCTCTTTGAAAATTGTCATACCTCCACTAATACATTTTAATAAAGCACAGATGATTTTCATAATTTCTGGCCTAACAACAGTGCCTAAATCTATTAGTAACTTTTAAAAACATTGATGGAGTCGCAATATAAGCAAAGACTTCATCAAAAAAAGTTCAATAAAGTGGTTAAGATTTTAAACATCATGAAACCACTGCTGAACTTTAAAATAGGTAGCACCATATACCTTATCTAATATCATGAATAATGCCTTTTGTCTATAATTATAAATATACTTTTGGTTTAGATATATATTTACCCTTTTCATTTATGTAGTTCATACCTGTAGTCTCCTTATAAATTTTTTCCTGTTGGTCCAATTTATCTTTTTATACTTATTGCAAACCAAGAGTACATCAGAAAATATAATCTACTTCTCTCTACCCAAAAGTAATTGCAAAGATTTTGTTTGTTTCATTCAGTTGGGAATATTCTAGACAATAATATTAAAGAAAGGAATAATAGAAAGGATTTGTTTTGTTTTGTTGTCAAGGAGCTCTGAGAAAGAACGTGAAAAACATGGCAAGTCTGTGACATGTTGAGGAATTCCCACTTAACAAAGCCCAGGGTCACCATAGCTGACAAAAATAAGAGAAGACTTAATATATGAAGAGAGAGTATGGTGGCTCAGTAAATAAACTCAAAGTGTACTTAAGAAACAAAATATTTCATTTACTTTATTTTAATGGCAAATGTGGGGCAAAATGCTCTATTATAAAGAACAATGTCTATAGATACTAATAGAAAAAGAATGATGCTTTGAAGTTTTTCTTTAGAGTAAGGTTGATCATATTCCAACATTTCAAAAACATATTTTAGTTCTGCAATTGAAATTTTTTGTTGACTTTTCTATGTGCACTGAAGCATAAAGAATAAATTGGAAGGCTCTGTACCTTATGTTGTAATAATTTAGAAGATTTTTTAGTGTTTCTCAAGATCTAGAAATCATACTGCATACTCACCTACAAACAGAGAGGAAACTTGACATTGGGGTCATAGTCTAAGAAGCTATCACCATCTTCCTGGATTTATTAGAGGTATTTTTAAATCTGTAATATAAATAATAGTTACTTTGGCTAACAAAACTGTACCAGTATAAAATTAGATGTCAATTTCTACCCTAGGACGAAAGTAAGTCATAAATAAATGTTTGTCAAATGAATGCCCTACTGAATGAATATATGTAGTTATGGTAAATATTAGCATGAAATACCATTTCTGCACAACTAAAAATAAGCCATTATTATCATTTGGATAATGATATTTGGACAAATAATAGTATTGGGGATAATTCAGTTCCCTTACAAAGCAGATATAAATTTATCTCCTGCCATTTTTTATCAGCAGTATGCTCTGGATTCAGAATATTGGGTGAAAATTCTGTCCCTACCACTGTATAGTTTCAAACTATCTTACGTTAGTTTCCTCATGTATAAAATATATATAGTAATAGCACCAACTGTATAGGAATTTTGTGCAGATTACATAACATAATATATGTAAAGCATTTAACACAGAGCCTCACACATTGGAATAACTCAATGCATTAATATTGATGCTGTCATCAGCCATTTATCTAATTGATACTGAGGGTAGGCAAATAGGTGCAGTGGTACTCACTGAGTCATCAATGCTTATCGAGCATCTATTACCTACTAATCACAGGGGATAAAAAATTCGATTACAGTCCCTATCCTTCAGTAATTTACAACCTAATGCAAAATTAAAATACTCTACCTTTGAGAAAGATATCCTTGAACAATAGCAAAAAAATAAAAAGCAGTAAATGAGAAATAATGGATGAATAGGAAAAGGATAAATCATGTAGGATTGCAAAATAAACACTCATTGGGATATTCATCTAAGAATGTTAAGGAAGAATGGGGATAGGAGGATACTCAAAGTGCATGGAGTGTCAAAATAGGAATGGATCTGAAAGATCATCTAGTAGAAGCCCTTCATTTTACACAAGAGGAAGTAAAATCTAATAAAGGAGTAGTGACTTTTTCAGGGGCACACGGTAAATAAGTTGTAAAGCTAGGATTTATGTATAGATCTTTTGGTTTCTAGGCTAATGCTTTACTGACCACATTTTATCCTTATTCTGAGACTAGTGCTATTGCCACCATTTTTTTCCAGTATGACTTATTGGAAAGAGAATTAACTTAGATATCTAAAAGACTGTGATCAATACCAAGTACTTTTATTAAGTTACTTCCCTTTACTTCAGGTATCTCAGTTGTAAAATGAAAGGTAAGATTTTAGAGTCATTTTTAATCCTTGACATTTGATAATATGGTGATTCCTTGATCAGTCTTCTTTCAGTACAGTAAACTGAAACTTCTCTTTTACATTGACCATTTATAGTGACATTTGCTGAAAATTTGAAAGCACTAATTTTGATGTAGTGGCATATTTTACTATGCTTTTTCAAAGATTAGGAAACACTTTTTCCTTCTGTAATTAAACCATAAATGAATAAGCAATATGTTAGCATGAGGAATTATATCTAACATTTTGCAGTAAGAACAATATTTTACTTACTATAAGCTATTTGCATTCCAGATATCAATAAATGACTGCATAGATAATAGTCCCTCCACAGAGCCATTAATATCTATACCAGTTTTAGATGACTGAGTAATCCCATAGGAGAAAATAATTAATATCTTCACTGCATTTTCATGAACTATCTAATTCATTTTTGATGAATAAAGAGAATCGCACCTTGTGATTGTGAAAAAGGAAGGAAAAGTAAATATGGTTATACAATTAAAATGTTAGTTAATGCTTGCATAATAAAAACGAAGACAGAAAAATTGCCAAATATGTAAATGCTAACAGCAGATGATAAAACTTGCCCACACAAGATATTACAGGTAAAACTTAATATTATTTCTTGAAACTTAATTTTAGACACCTGCTATTAGAATAATATTGCACTTACTCTTAGTGCTCAATAAGAACCTTTTATTTGAATGATCTTATATTACTTATTTTGTGGTATATAATAGAGAAACCATTTATCAGTAACTTTTTTATCTTTAATCTTAGTTTAAGGATTTTTGATATATTGATGGAGTAAGGCTTATCTTGTATTAACCATGTGACCTAGGGAAAATCTTTTCAAAATTTAGTTCCCTTATTTATTAAATGAAGCAACTTATTCTTAAATCATAATATGGTTGTGAAGATCAAATAAGATAAATTATGTAAAGAATGTAACTTAGTGCCTAGCAGGTAGAAATACATAAGAAATGTTGTGCTCTCCACTTTCTCTACCTTATGGCCATCACCCTGATTTGTATGTATTCAACAGTGTCAAAGCTTCTGAAAAGATAAAGGAGAATGAATTGGCAGGTCAGTAGGGAGCTCACTAATCTAGGATGGCCTCTTTGGTCTGGCAACTAGATGGATGTTGGCTGGACTGTATATAACGACCCAGGATTGACTGGACAATGTGTTTCTAATCATTTAGCTGCCTATCTCAGGATGATTCTCATGGTTGCTGGATGGGGCAGCAAGAGAGCAAGTAGAAATTACAAGGCCTTTGGAGGCCTAGACTCAAAATGAGAACTAAGTTACTTCTGCGACTTTTTTTTTTTAATTTTTTGCCAAAGTAAGTCATAAGGCCAGCTCACATTCAAAGCATGAGTTGGTAGACTCCACTTCTTTTTTGAAAGAGCTGAAAAGTCACATTACACAGGGTCTTGAAACAGAAAGAGGTAGAGAACTGCAATTATTTTTGCAATCAACCACATAGGTTAAAGAAAATTTTCAGTGACAAGAGTAATATTAAAAATGTAAATGATATAAATATGTTTATAGATGAATTGTCATGAGGAAGATGGAGAGAATAGTAATAGAGTTTAATTTTATGAACCAAAGCAGTTTTCATTTATTTATATTTGTTCATTATTTGTTCATTTATTTAGTCATCATATACTTATTGAGCATGTTCTGTAACTCAGGACTTGTATAACTCTGTCAGACCTATAGCTACAGATGAGATACACTATCATCAATTTCCTCACAGTCCAGTGAGAAAGATAAGATGGAAGGCAAAAATAGCTTTGGAAACAAAGAGAAAATGAAAACTAATATATACTGAGCAAAAAAAGGACAGAAAATTAATTATAATCATTGTGTAGTATGTGTCACACTCTCACTTTATGTCATCTTACTTAATCCTTACATTACTCCAAAGAGATATTAATATGTCTCTATGTCACTATCCTCATATGAGGATAGTTATAGTTTAAACCTTAGTCTGTTGGGTTCTATATTCCAAATATAATATTTTCAAGCACATTAAAGGAGTGATACAGTCACTGGAGCAACCCATAATCTGAATATTGAAAGGAGAAAGAGAAGATAAAATAAGTTTCAGAAAATATTCAAGAGAGGATCCTACAATATTATCTCAGTCTGTTCAGGTTGTTATAATAAAATACCATAGACTAAGAGCCTTATAAACAATAGAAATTTATTTCTCACAGTTCTGGATGATGAGAAGATTAAGGAACCAGTAGATTCAGTGTTTGGTGAGGTCCCACTTCCTCATAGATGTGGGATAGCCATTTCACTGTGTTTTCATATGGTAGAAGGGATAAGCTAGCTCTCTGAGGTCTCTTTTATAAGGACACTAATCCTAATCATGATGACTAATCACTTCCCAAAGGCCTCACTTCCTAATACCATCATTTTGGTCATTAGGATTTCAACACATGACTCTTGGAAGGACACAAACATTCAGATAATACCATTCTTCCCCTAATCCATCAAAATTTTTGTCCTTCTCACATGCAAAATACATTCATTAAGCTCCAATAGCCACAAAAATCTTAGCTTATTCCAGCTTCAATACAACAATCTAAGGTCCAGTCTCATCTAAATATCATCTAAATCAGATATGGGTGAGACTCAAGATATGATTCACCCTGAAGCAAATTGCTCTCCAGATGTAAACCTGTGAAATCAAGCATGTTATGTACTTCCAAAGTACAGTGGTGGAACAGACATAAGATAGACATTCTCATTGCAAAAGGGAGAAATGGGGATGTTTTGAGGGCTAACAGGTCCCAAGTAAGTCCAGAGCCCAACACTGCAAACAAAATTAAATCTTAAGGCTCAACAATAATATCTTTTGATTCTATGCTCCTCATTCCAGGCCCACTGGGTGTGGTTCCACTGGGGGCCCTGCTCCTATGGCTTTGAACAACCTCATCCTTGTGGTGGCTTTCTGCAGTGGCCCTACCTCTGTGGCATCTTTGTGCCTGGGTTACAGCCCCATGGTGCCCTAGATTTGAATCACATGCCAATGGCTCTACTGGTATAGCATCTTGGGGTGGTCTCATCTTCATGGCTTTGCTAGGCATTACCCTAATGGGGGATCTGTAGTGGCCCCATTCTTACTGGAGCTTTTGTAGTATGGTCTTGTGATGGAAATGATAGCCTTATTTGAATTGATCTGAATGGTCTTTGGGGTCACTCTTCCATTCTCTTAGACAATAAGTTTTGATTTATGTTTAGATAGCTAGTTTATCTCCTTATAAGATGTTCCTTTAGCCACACCTTTAAGATTCTCTCTCAAATGTACTTTCTCATGTTTTACAGTATGGATAGGATGAGAATTTTCCAAATCTTTAAGTTCTCCTTCCTTTTTGATTAACAATTCCATTTTAAAATAATTTCTCTTTTCTTGTATTTTATTATTGGCAGCCAAGAGAAACCAAGCCAAACATTCAATACTTTACATAGATATTCCCTCAGCCAAACATCCAATTTCATTGCTCACAAGTTCTACCTTCCAAAAAAAACTAGAACACTGGAATTTCAGCCAAGATCTTGGCCACTTTCCTCCATTACCCATAAACATGTTCCTTGTTTCCATCTTAGATCTCATCAGTATGGTCTTCAAACATTCATATTTCTGTCAACATTTTGTTCATGATCACTTATTCTCTAAGAAGATTGAAACTTTCTCTATAGCTCTCATCTTCTCCTTATGAGACTTTACCAGAATTGCCCTTTAAGATCTGTTCATGGCAATGTGGACTTTTCCTAGCCTGTACCTCAAAACTCTGCCAACTGCCACCCATTACCCAGTTCCAAACCTATGTCCACCTTTTTATGTATTTGTTACAACAGCATGTCCACTTCCTGGTAGTAATCTTCTGTCTTAGTTTATTTGAGCTGCTATAACAAAATACCATAAACCGGGTGGCTTATAAACAACAGACACTTATTTTTCACAGATCTGAAGGATGGAAATTCCAAGGCCAAGGCACGAGCAGATTCAGTGTCTAGTGACTGCTTGCTTTCTCATAGATGGCAATCTTTTCACTGTCTTTACATTATGGGAGGATGAGCTAGCTAACTGGGGTGTCTTTTATAAGGACACTAATCCAAATCATAAGGGCTTTGCCCTCATGACCTAATGACCTCCTAAGGGCCCCACCTCCTAATATCATCACCTTTAGGGTTAGGATTCTAAATTATGAATTTTGGAGAGACACAAACATTCAGACCATAGCAAACAGATTGAAGAATATTGTTAGAACTATCAAAGTCATCTGTTAAAATTAAATCAATAAGAACTGTGAATGGATTTTGAGGAATATGAGAAATATTTGACAGAGCAAGAATAGGAAGAGGGTAATTTACATAATAAGCAATGTATATAAATTATCTATGCAGCAAAGAATGTTGAGAATACATAACTTTACTCTCAAGTGGACCCACATAGTGTGGCTTTGTAACTTTCTCCAGTGATGTTCAACATCCAAGCAGTCAAAACAAGGATTACCAATGGTGGTCGGTATTGGATTTTGGACCTTATCGTAGTGGTTATGGCAGGAGCTACATATGGTTCCAGGAAAAGCATCATAGTCTTGCTGGCAATATAAATTTATGTTGGCTAGTTTACTAAATTGCATGTTACTGATTTCTATTGCTTACTGTCATTTATCGTAAGAAGGGTATGCATTGCTGCTTTGACCCTCTCTGAGAGATGAGTATCTGCCTTTCCCTCATTGATGATTGACTTTTGCAAATGACTGACTTTGAGCAACAAAAAAGGAATAAAATTTTTTGTACATAAGCTTTTTAAAAACCATCACATAGTTTCACCACTTCTTTTTCCTCAGCCATGAAAACTTCTTGTCACACACAAATAAGGGTTTCTCCTTCAGCCTGCACCCTAGAGTGAAGACAATGTATTGAGAAGCATTTCAGTCAACTCCAAACCAACAGATAATGTGAGCAAGAAATAAACATTTCTTGTGTGTAAGCCACTTAGATATGAAGACTATCTGTTAGTACACAATATTCCAGTGCAAGCAGAAAGGAAAATAAAACTTAGTAAACCAAGAGAAAGTAAAATGAGATACATGGTAGTTCCTTAAATGTGAATTAGTGAGAGAGGCTGAAGGTAAAAGAACATTGTGGGGATCAAGTGAAATAGAATTGAAATACCAATATGTGAGTGTGGTATCTTTAAAGAATCTCATCAATATAGAAGTCAAAGAAATCTTGGGTGATAGCAATGGATTGAGAAAAGAGGAATTCTTTGATCCTGGTGGTAAAAACTTTGAGGAAGATGTCATGAAATTCAGTAAAAAGGAAAGATGAGGCTGAAAAGTGTAAAAAGTGTAAATCAACAAACATGGATGTCATAAGAAAAGAGTTTTTAAACATAATCTATCAATGGCACTAGGACTAAGGAGAGAATCAACTTCATGATGAGTAGGAGAGGGCACAATTGAATTGCATAAAAGGTCCCATCTGGTAATTGGTTTAGTTGAGGTAAAGATCTTATGAAAATATTAATATAAGTAGGCAGTGAAGTTTACTCACAATGTAATTAGGTTTTCATAGGGAATAAATTGTATACAAAAGCATTATCAAGTGTAGAATAGACAAAAGATGATAGGACTAAGCTGAGTAGTGATGAGAGTGTTGAAAGAGGAATTTGGGAAAATTTATTTACAAAAGTAATTGAGATTATGAGTCACAGAGTTGATGATAGGGCAAACAAATTCCTGATCACAGTGAGAACAATTATTGTCATAAGGGTAATTGGAGGCTCAAGTAGTTGCGCTGTTCCAGTTGGAATGTTCTTGTAAAATTTCTTCTGAAAATCTAAAACATGAAATATCATTCTAGGAATTACAAATTTTAAAATTATATTCTATATGCATTCTCTTATATGCTCAACCTTTGGCCATCATGATACTATAATCCTGATTCTCCTCTTTTCTTTTATAGCTACATTTCTGTCTTTGTTGATTTGTATTCTCCTTGTTCCTAAATGTAGGCTCTCGGTAAAGATATCTTTCTTTCTATGCTTTCCTCAGATTACTTTTTTATGATTGTTAATCGATATTAGATTTCACATATTAAGCATTCATTCAGGAAATTATTCAGAAACTATTATGTGCCACAATTTTGTATTTATTTGACTTTGACAAATAAGGAAAATACAAATTATACAGGGTTATTGCCCTTAAAAAGTATGTAGCCTAAACCAGACCTTACCTTCAATAGCTCTACCAGGCTCCTCCCACAAACTTTAAATATTTAATTTGATGTTTATGCTTAAGGCCATGTTTTTAAATTCAATTTTACAAAAATGTAATTAGTCATCTGCTATTCAAAAACTATATCCCCTCCTGTCTCACACAATTTAATCTATGATAACATGATTTTTCCATGTTCAAGACTCACAAATTAAAGGTGTATTTGACTTTTCTTCCTTTTTTACCTTATATACATGTATATAATATAATCACATATTATATAGAACATATATTCAATCACAAAAGCCTGCTGATTCTTTCTTCAAAATATGTCTTTATTTTTAATCTCTCCCATTGCAGTGCTACTGTCACAATGGTAGTTTAAAACTAATACGCTGAAATGAGTTTGTTTGAGGTGGGATTTGTGAGAGAAAATTTGGTCAGTGAGAAGAAAAATGACTTTGTATTAAAAATTTTATCCTATTTGGATATTTTAAACACTGCCTTCTAAAATGCTGGTTGTTTCTATCAGACAAACTCATAAAATCTGACAGCTGAAAGAGAACCTGGAAATTATCTAATCTAACATCATAATTTTATAGATGAGAATGCAAGTCTATAGAGGTTGAATGACTTATGTAGGATCTTTCAGTTTTGACATAATTTTCTAAATTATGTCTGATTGTCTTTCCTTCCTACATAGTACTTATAAATTGGTTTCATTTGCAAACTATATGTGACGGGTTTGTGTGTGTGTCTGTATGTGTTTATATTTTGATCCTTCACATACTTCTAAATTAACCATTAATTATAACTCATAAAAATATTAGTTTTGATTCAAATTTATACTTTAGACTATAATTTTCATTCCATGCATTCTATGTACTTGTCTCTGAATTAAACTTTCCCACATAAAGACAGAATTCTACAATTTCTACTTAATATCCTAAACCTATTATTGTACTTTAGAAATTATTTAATTTACTCAAACATGATTTTTGAGTATATAAATATTTGCTAGAAAAGTCATGATTTTCTAAGTATTGGAAAAATTAATTATCATGATTTTCTAAGCTATAAAGTAAGGGTTAAATTTAGAAATGTGTAATTTCTAGACTTTGACCTTTGCCAGTATCTGTCTTCTAATATTCATGAATTTCTCCTACTAGTTTACAAGTTCTTAGAACCAGTGAGTAGTTAATCTACAATGACCTCACTCACTTTTAGCCCCCTAGGAAGCAAGTCATTATGTCTTATAGATTTGAACACATCAAGAATATTCAAATTACTTTTACTAAGTCTTCCCATAGACTACTGTACCAGCACGTTTTATAAATCAGATTATTAGTAGCCGCCAACAATAGCTATAATTTATAGAAAAAGTATATATAATAGTTCCTTATTAATTTTGTCTTTATCTTTCAACTTGTTGTCTTGACAGGAGTCCTTAATTTTTTTCGACACATAGACTTCCCATTTTCATATGTGAAATAGCAGGAAAAGGCTATCTTTCTTTAAAGAAGTCATTCTACTCTTATTTTTAATCTTCCTCTAATAAATGATACTCAAGGACATTTTACTGATCTCCTAAAATTTTTCCTCAGGAAGTCTTAAAATACAAAACAGAAAAAAAGAAAGAAAAGATGCAGCTTTCTCATGATATTTGTTGAAAGAGGTGGAATATATAAGTGGGATATCTTTTTTTTTTTTTTTTTTGAGACAGAGTCTCACTCTGTTGCCTGGGCCAGAGGGCTAGAGTGCCATGGCATCAGCCTAGCTTACAGCAACCTCACACTCCTGGGCTCAAGCAGAGTGGGATATCTTAAATTGAGCTTCTCCTACTGAATGAAAGAAAGAAACAGCACAATAAATGTATGACTATTGGTCTTTTATATATCATATAACTCATCAAAACCTACATATCTTTTATTTTCTGAGGCCCTTATTCTCCCATTTCCATTAAGTAGATTAACTGTTAAAAAATATTTCAAAGGGAAAAGATTTATTTTGCTTCAAAGTGGTGCATTAAAAAATTGAAATCAATGACAACATTACTTCATCATTTCTTAGTATCTGCTTGTGTCTATATATTTTCACATTTTATGAAAAATAATGGTAAATTAATCCTTATTTCTCTATAGTTTAGAGTTATTTTTCATTTTATCAAAGACTTTAAGTACAGGGATTTACTTTACCCAGTTGCCAAATATGATATATGACTCCTTATTGATATCTTACATATTGGTCAGGGAGTAGAATGCCGCTTTATTTGTTGTGATTTATTTGTTTAGTCACTTGGTACATAGAGAGGCTGATTTTATCCTTTCTGATGTTTACTGCAGTCCACATTTCTAAATTCCTAATAGCAAATATATTAAATTGTTATTACTGAGAGAAGTCTTGGATCCAATATTATTGTAAAATGCAGATAAAATTTGGCATTTCCTGCTTATGTCACTCTTCAATCTCTCATCTTTATATGTATGAAAAGACATAATTTTTCTTACCTTTTAACAGTAGACCAAAAGGAATTAGAGGCAAAATGAGAAAGAAGTTTTTAATATGCCCAATTAAGACCACAGGTTGGGGAATGGTCTCAGTCAATTGCCACTATGTCTTCTATTCTAATTACGTTAAAGTGATGAGATGCTCTTAAAACTAATAGAAGGATTGATATATTAAAAATAAAAGATCCTTGTAAATATTCCTTAACTTATATTCAAAATGAGCTGTTTCTAGCTGTTCTAGAAAAAGAAAAATAAAGAGTTCACTGACTAATTTTGTGGAAGTTATTAACTAAATCAAGAATGGATTGCATTGTTGAGAGAATTGCTGCCTTTATATTTTGAGAGCAAAATGATGACATATAAAGGAAAAAGCTAATCCAGTGTGAAAGAGCTAGCTTTGCAATTGTATTTTAGATTTCACTTAGTGTTAAAAGGTTATGTTTTACATAATCTATGAAAGCCACATATATAGAGACTTACTTAGATTAAATCCTTTTGCATTACAAGATTTTTATAGCAGTGTCATAACCTTGCCTTGAAAATCTGAAGATTGCGTTATAATATGCAGCATCCAATCATATAGGAGAATGTAAGTAATAAAACCTAGGGACCATAAACTCTCCCATACTATGTACCTATATTACATTTTAATATGATCTCTCTACTTTCTGTATCATTAAATCTGACACACCAAATTTTATTCTCTTTAGCTGTATTGTTAGGATGACTGCCCACTAAATATGAACCTTAAGTGAAGATAACTTCACCTTGATATTGTACTTTCTTTGCTTCGATTAAATTTAGTGCTTACCCTGTTTCAATTAACTGTGTAACATCTGTTAGTAAAGTCCAATTATTAATGCAGGACATTTTCTAAGACAGCAAAACACATATTTTAAATATATAGTGTTAATAAGCATGTGTATTATCATACTCTGGAATTAGAAATGGATGGGGAGAACAAGAATTAGAAGGCAAAATAAGCAATACTGACAGTAGAAATCATTGTTAGTTTTTTCCCCAATATTCATCATCATTTCCTTCTTTGTTTCTTGCCATCAGAAGCCAGATTTTGTATGGAACAACACTGTAACAGTCCTAAGCAATGGGTCATAATTTAACCCTATAATACCAATGTGTTACCCAGTTTCTTAGCCTACATTATAGATATGACTGGCCATGTGACCCATTTCTAGAAGTCAACTTTGGAAAAGTTTTCTCTTTCTCAATTAAAAGAAAAACCAAGATGTTATTCTTTCTTCTACTCCCATTCTTCTGCATTGAATTTGGATGCATTAACTGGAACTACAGCAGCCACTTTGGGACCAATGAAGGAAACCACAGACACACCTAATAAATGCCAGCATCAACCTCAGCTTATTACCTCAGCTTCTTTGTCTGTGAGAAAAGTTAACTTATATTGACAGTTTAAGCAATAGCAGTTGTTTATATTGTTGTGATTATTATTTATAACAAAAGACACATCAAATATATTTTTCTAAAGATAATGTATTAGCCAGATTTTGCTGCAGTAGTAAGCATCTTAAAAATCTTATAGTTTCAATAATTACATATTTCTCATTCCTGAGTCTTCAGGTTGTCTGTAATTTTATTCAGCTTTCCTCATCTTGACCTGGTTTAGATTCAGGCTGAAGGTAGATCTAAAGTTGTCATGATGTGTTTTCTCATTTTGGGAACCAGAATGAATCAATATCCATTATATAAGATATTTTATTCTGTAAGCGTCTATTGGAATCTCATGAGGAGTGGCGGTAATTAGCACTTAATAGACATTTGCACATCACATCTGTTCATATATCATTGAACAAGTAAGTCACATACCCCAGTCCAACGTTAATGGTGCATGAAAATGTATTCCTCCCACAGTAAAGAAGAAGAAAGGGAAGCGAACATATTTTGAATAGTACATAATTCATAACAAATAATTTTGACTGTGTAATTATGTTATACAATTATTCAATTATCTTTATTTTGTAACTGTCAAATATAATATTCCAAAAAGTAAATATCAAGTTATAATGCTTTGTAAGATATTTGACAGCATATCCTCAGTAAACATGGTGCTATATCAGAAAGAAATATAATCAACACAAAACAATTAATGGTTAAAATTAAGGACTAGTGAGTTTATCAACAAATATCACTATACATGTGGATGGGTGTGTGTAAATAGGTATGTTTTTAAATTTCCAAAGATCTGGAAGAGATTAAAGTGGAAAATTTAAATATCTAATTTTTTGGGGAAAAAACTAAACTGAGTCACTGTTTCTCATCCCATTTTTATCTCATTTTTCTTGATATAAAAATAGTTTATATCAAGATAATTTTTACCCCGCTGTAGAAGTCTAAGGAATGCAGAGCTATTTTATATTATTTTTTTAAGATGGCACCTTTTATGTTTTATTGCATATGTATTTTACCACAATAAAAAAATGAAAACATGACCAAAAGAAACTCCTCACCAAAACCTGCTATATACCAAATTTTGATATATTGATTGACTTTATATTAATTTCACTTATAAATTTGAAATTATAATATAATCTCAATTTTATTTGGCTTTTATGTTGTTCCATATAAGACTTTATCTTTTTAATTTTTTTATTTCAACATATTACGGGGGTACAAATGTTTAATCTTTTATATTATTGATGCTGCTGTTTATTACTAAATAAGTAGGGTTGTTGTAAATCCTTAGACAAGTAAATGTTTATTATCAATAATTAAAATTTCTCCAAATAGCTTTCTCTCTCTCTCTTTCCCCCTCCTCGAAAGAAATAGATAGATAGAGATACAGAAATATAGATATAATTTTAGGTAAATAAAAGTTAAAGTAAATATACTAAGATTTGAGTACTGGTTTTACTCTTAAATAATACTTCCTAAAATATGTAAATCTGTGGAGATTTAGCTGATTATTTCCAAATTGTATTGATAAACCAAATGATTATTACAATAGTCAAATACTTAAAACTCTGCAACGTGTGGACACTGATTAATACAAAAAAGGAGGAAGGGAAGTTTGGTGCTATAAAATAACAGTGAATGTTAGGAGGGTATCAATTATGATTATTAAAGCACAATTTTTCCACGCTCCATTACCAGGTACTAGATGAAATAGATAATTCAGAGATATGAATGAAGGAAATTCAGCATAAAGAAGAAGAAAAAACAGTGTGACCACAGAGGCGGAGATTGGAGTGATGTAGCCATAGAAGAGTTGTAATGCTGGCTGCCGTCAGAAGCTGGAAGAATCAAGGGATGAATTATCCTCTACAGCCTCTGGAGGGAATGCGGCCTTGCCAACACCTTGATTTTGGCCCAGTGAATCTTATTTCAGACTCTACCCTCCAAACCTGTGAAAGAATGTATCTCTATTGTTTTAAGTCGCAAGGTTTGTGGTAATTAGTTACAGTACCCGAGGGAAACTAATACAGTAAACTTCTTGGTTCCTGTGCTTCTCCATGACTGCAGTTGTGACCTGAGATCTTAATCCTTTCTTTTTCCAAGAACTAGCATCTTCCCCCAACCCCTGCCGTATATCTTCCTACCTGCAATGAATGTTTTAAAATGTTTCTAAAACTAGCAGTGCTGCTCTTCTCACAGAATGGGGATATTTTTTCCATTCTGATAATAGACGGGAAGGATCCTGACAGGGTTTCTTGGCTTCATTTCTGTTCTTCTTTCCTAGATCTTCATAACAATGGAAGTTTCAGAGGGATCTTTCTAAGGGTTTCTGTCAATACTTGGTGAGTTAGTGAAGAAAAAACATGCATGCTCCCCAAAGTATACATGACACACTGTATTGGTCAGGGTTCTCCAGAGAAACAGAACCAAGAGGCTGTGTACATGTATATAGAGAGATTTATTTTAAGGAAATCGTTCAGGCAATTGTGGAGGCTGGCAAGTCCAAAATTGGCAGTGTGGGCCAGCAACCTGGAGACATAGGAAAAAGTTGATGTTGCAGTTCAAGTCTTAAGGCAACCTTCAAACAGAATTCCTTCTTTCTTCAGGAGAATCAGTCTTTTTTTCCTTTTAAGACCATCAAATGATTGGATGAAGCCCACTTACATTATAAAGGGTGATTTTCTTTAAAGTCCACTGAACTAAATGTTAATGTTATCTAAAACATACCTTCACAGCAAGATGCAGACCACCGTTTGACTAAATATCTTGGTAAAATAGCCTTGCCAAGTTAACACAAACTTAACCATAATGCCTACAAAACATTCACATTGTTCCACCAGCACACACTAGCTTTTCACCAATTTGTCAAATGTATTAGTTTCCTAGGGCTGATACAGGGTGGCATAGTTCTGGAGGCAGGCCAGAATAGAAAATCTATGTGTTGGTAGGCCAACACTCCATCTAAAGGCTCTATGAGAGATTCCTTCCTTGCCTCTTCAAGATTCTAGTGAGCCCAGAAATTTCTTGGCTTGGATGGTATCATTCCAATATATGCCTCTTTTTTCACATGGCTTTCTCCTCCTTCTCCATGGTTTCCCTGCATCCTTAGCTTAACTATATTTGCAAAGACCCTTTGTCTAAATAAGATAAATTAACAGGTTTCTGTGACTACAATATGGGCATATCTTTTTGGGTCCACCATTCAACTAAACACAATCTGCCCTTTGGAACCCATATTTCATGTCCACTCCACATTCCAAATGTATTCATGCTCTTTCAACATCCTTCATCCATTACAACATTAATTCTAAGCCCAAAACTCATCCAAATAAAATCAGTTTGAAAATAAATAAAATAAATAAATAAAATGAAATAAATAAAATCCAGTTTAAAGACACATATATCATATATATATATATATATATATATATACCCAACACTAGAGCTTCAAGATTCCTGAAATAAATTCTACAAGACTTAAGAAAAGACACCCCAACATAATAATAGTGAGGGACTTCAACATTCCACTGACAGAAATAAACAGATCATCAAGGTAGAAAATCAGCAAACACTGGATTTAAATGGGACTGTAGAAAAGATGGACATAAGCATTTATTTATTTACTTAGTTTTATTTCACAATATTACGGGGGTACAAATGCTTAGGTTACATATATTGCCTTTGGCCCACTGGAGTCAGACCTTCAAGTGTCTCCATCACCCAGACGGTATACATTGCAACCATTAGGTGTGTATATACCCATCCCCTCCTCCCTCCTCCCACCTTCCCGACACCTGATGAATCTTACTACTATATGTGCACTTAAGTGTTGATCAGTTAAATCAGTTGATACCAATTTGATAATGAGTGCATGTGGTGCTTGTTTTTCCATTCTTGTGATACTTCACTCAGCAGAATGGGGTCCAGCTCTATCCAGGATAATACAAAAGGTACTAGATCACCATTGTTTTTTGTGGCTGAGTAGAACTCCATGGTATACATATACCACATTTTATTAATCCACTCATGTACTGATGGGCACTTGGGTTGTTTCCACATCTTTGCAATTATGAAGTGTGCTGCTGTAAACATTCTAGTGCAGTTGT
>CAUYRT010036236.1:0-31517 GCA_963574885.1 Lepilemur ruficaudatus
AGCCGGGCATGGTGGCACATGCCTGTAGTCCCAGCTACTTGGGAGGCTGAGGCAGAAGGATCGCTTGAGCCCAGGAGTTTGAGGTTGCTGTGAGCTAGGCTGACGCCACGGCACTCACTCTAGCCCGGGCAACAGAGTGAGACTTAGTCTCAAAAAAAAAAAAAAAAAGAAAAAAGAAAAGAAAAGAAAAAGAAAAAGAAAAAGAAAAAGAAAAAGAAAAAGAAAAAGAAAATGGACAAGTAGGGAAATGCAGAGAAGTCATGTTGCCAAAGGATAGTAAGAACATAGTTGCCTGGGTTACTGATAAGTATTCAGTTCCTGGTTCCTGTCCCCTTCATGAGGCTTGCTTGGCTCTAAGTCTATTGTTGGGTACCATGAAATTCCCAGTATCCTTGCCATTAATTCCCTTTTTTGAGTAAGTTAGTTTGAAGTTGGTTATTTACAAACAAAAGAAATATGATTAAGCAAACCTCAATAAAGAAAAGGTAAAGCAGGAATATCAAAGTATCAGTGAATCATAGAAGGAGAAAAAGCCTTGACATTCCTCAGCATAAGAAAATGAAAAATATTCACCAACCATAGCAGGTTCAAACAACACTCTATAAATACAACTTCAGTACCGTTGTCAGTATAAATAAAATTCTATCACAAAGTTCTAATATTCAGAAAAATGAGAGTAAGGGATAGGAAATATATTAGAATTTATTTGAACAAATCATTTTAAAAAATACTACTTATTACAATTTTGACCAAAAAGGGAGTGAGGTATATCTTTTCTGGTGATAACAGCCAATCCTGTCTAACAAGCCAAAATACCATTACACAGTTTTCTCCATCTATCTACACCCATTTCTCTGAAAACATGGCACTTCAGAGTCCTCAACTAAAATACTCTGTGCTAAAAGATACCTTTAAAAAAAGAAAGCATTTCCCAATAGCACAGTCATTACAGGCATACCTCAAAGATATTGTGGGTTAGGTTCCAGACCACTGCAATAAAGCAAATATCGCAATACAGCAAGTCAATTGAATTTTTTGGTTTCTTGTGGATATAAAAGTTATGTCTACACTATACTATAGTAAGCGTGCAATAGCATTGTCTAAAAAATGTACATATCTTAATTAAAAAATACTTTATTGCTAACAAATGCTAACAATCCTGTGAGCCTTCAGCAAGTTGTAATCTTTTTGTTGGTGGAAGGTCTTGCCTAGATGTTGGTGGCTGCTGACTGGTCAGGGTGGTGGTTGCTGAAGAATGGGGTGGCTGTGGCAATTTCTTAAAAGACAACAATGAAGTATGTTGCACTAATTGACTTTTCCTCTAATTAAAGATTTCTCTGCAGCATTTTACCCACAGTAAAACTTCTTTCAAAATTGGAGTCAATCCTCTCAAACCTTGCTGCTGCTTTACCAACTAAGTTTATGGAATATTCTAAATCCTTCAGTGCTGTTTCAATGACGTTCACAGCATTTTCACCAGGAGTAGATTTCATCTCAAGAAGTCACTTTCTTTGCTCATCCATAAGAGCCAATACTTCATCTGTTCAAGTTTTATTATAAGACTGCAGCAATTCAATCACATCTTCATGACACATTTTTAATTCTATTTCTCTTGGTATTTCCACCACATGAGCAGTTATTATACTATCTCCACTAAAGTCTTGAAGGGTACACTAAAGTCTTGAACCCCTCAAAGTCATCTATGACTGATGAATCCATTCTACAAGGTTTTCAATTGACTTTGCCCAGATCCATCAGAAGAATCATTATCTATAGTAGCTATATATAGCCTTACAAAGTGTATATCTTAAATAATAAGACTTGAAAGTCAAAATTACTCCTTGATCCATGGGCTGCAGAATGGATATTGGATTAGCAGGCATGAAAACAACATTAATCTCCCTGTACACCCCATTAGAGCTCTTGGGTAACTTGTCAATGAGCAATAATATTTTGAAAGAAATCTTTTTTTCTGAGTAGTAGGTCTCAACAGTGGACTTAAAATGCTGTAAACAGATGTGCTGTCATCCAGGCTTTGTTGTTCCATTTATAGAGAACAGGCAGAATATATTTAGCATAATTCTTAAGAGCTCTAGGATTTTCAGAATGGTAAATGATCGTTGGCTTCAACTTAAAATCACTGGCTGCATTAGCACCTAACAAGAGAATCAGCCTGTCCTTTGGAGCCTGGAAACCAAGTGTTGACTTCTCTTCTCTAGTTACTAAGATCCTAGAAAGCATATTCTTCCAATAGAAGGTTGTTTCATACACATTAAAAATGTGTTATTTAATTTAGTCACCTTTATCGATTATGTTGGCTAGATCTTCTGGATAATCAGCTACAGCTTCTCCATCAGCGCTTGCTGCTTCACCTTGCACTTTTATGTTATGGAGACAGCTTCTTTCCTTAAACCTCATGAACAAACCTCTGCAGCTTCAAACTTTTTTTCTGCAGCTTCCTCACCTTTCTCAGCCTTCAAAGAATTGAATAGAGTTAGGGCCTCGCTCTGGATTAGGCTTTGGCTTAAGGGAATGCTGTGGCTGGTTTGATTTTCTGTCTAGACAACTCAAACTTTGTCCACATCAGCAAGAAGGCTATTTTACTTTCTTATCATTCGTTTGGTCCCTGGAGTAGCACTTTCAATTTCCTTTTAGAACTTTTCTTTTGCATTCACAACTTGACTAACACGCAGGAGGCCTACTTTTGGCCTATCTCAGCTTTCAACATGCCTTCCTCAGTAAGCTTAATCATTTCTAGCTTTTGATTTAGAGACCTGCAACCCTTCCTTTCACTTGAACACTTACAGGCCATTGTAGAATCATTAATTGGCCTAATTTTAATATTGTGTCTCAGGAATAGGGAGAATGGGGGGGAGACAGGGAGACGTAGAGAGGAAGGGGGGACTGGGGGTGGGGGGAAGAAAGAGATGGGGGGATGGTTGGTCAGTGGAGCAGTCTGAATACACACAACATTTATGGATCAAGTTTGTTGTCTTACATGGGCATAGTTCATGCCACCCAAAAACAATTTAGTAGTAACATTAAAGATCACTGATCACAAATCACCATAACAGATATAATAATGAAAAACTTGGAAACGTGAGAGTTACCAAAATGTGACACGTAAGCACATGCTATTGAAAAAATGGCACTGATGGACTTGCTCGACACAAGATTCTCACAAACCTTCAATTTGTAAAAAGTGCGATATCTGCAAAGCACAATTAAATGAGGTATGCCTATATATGGCATTAGCTTGTAAAATAAGACTGATATACAGCTGACCCTTGAATAACACGATGTGGGTCTGCTTACATGCAGATCTTTTTCAATAAAAGTTACACTGAGTATGCCTGCCTCTCTGGCCTCCCTTCTACCTCCTCCAACTATTCTGCCACTGCCACCCCTGTGACAAGACCAAAATCCTCCTCTTCCACCACCTCAGCCTACTCAACGTGAAGACAACAAGATTGAAGACCTTTATGATGACCCACTTTCATTTAATGAACAGTAAATATATTTTCTCTTCCTTATGGTTTTCTTAATAATATTTTCTTTTCTCTAGCTAACTCTATTGTAAGAATACAGTATATAATACATACAACATACAAAACACGTGTTAATTAACTTTATCTTATCGGTAAGGCTTCCAGTCAACAGTAGGCTTATTAGTAGTTAAGTTTGGGGGGAATCAAAAGTTATACACTGATTTTTTACTGCATGGGAGTCAGTTCCCCTAACCCCTACATTGTTCAAGGGTCAACTGTATGGTATTACGTTTTCCACTTTTCTTTGATATTGGTTTGTTAGCAAAGGGAAGTTTCCTTTGGCAATTTAGACCAAAAAAAAAAAAAATTAATTTGTCTAGTAACAATTCTCAAATGGATACTGAAAAAGAATAAAAACCAGTAATTTGTGTTGTTCCTAGGCTCAAAACAAGACAAACTTACATATGAAACTGACTAGTTTCACATAATCAAAACTTAGCAAGACTGGGAAAATCTACACATGCAACAGCAAGTTCAGAGATAAAAATAAAACAAGTAGTAATTTATCAAATTATCCAAGATTATATAGATAGCTCTGGTATTCAGAAAAAAATGAGATGTTAAATTTAGTGTAAAAGAAAATGTTTATGAAAAACTCAATATTGATTGCCATAAAAAAGATTTTAAGCAAACAAGTCTTAACTGTTTACAATAATGGAAAAAGGCAGCGAAATTGACAATTTTTAATGATTTATATTGCCTCTACAACGTAATTACTGAAATTACATTTGATTATGAGTGCCTAATATTCTGAGAATTTATTTTAAACCAAATAGTGAAGGAATACTGTACAGGTTTAGCTCAGAAGTTGCTGGGAAGTTTTCCAAAGTCCCCCATTCTACCACTTGTTCAACCTTTCTCTACAAAATGCTTCAGTTTATCTCCCAAATAAAAAAGCACAATCTTAGCACAGCTAGCCCCTTATACCTTAATCCACAACAGGGGCCACCACGGTGGCTCACACCTGTAATTCTAGCACTCTGGGAGGCCGAGGTGAGCAGATCGTTTGAGCTCAGGAGTTCAAGACCAGCCTGAGCAAGAGTGAGACCCCATCTCCACTAAAAATAGAAAAATTAGCCAGGTGTGATGGTGTGGGCCTGTAGTCCCAGCTAGTTGGGAGGCTAAGGCAGGAGGATCACTGGAGCCCAGGAGTTGGAGGTTGCTGTGAGCTAGGCTGATGCCACAGCACTCTAGCCCAGGCAACAAAGCGAGGCTCTGTTTCAAAAACAAAAAATCCATAATGGGAAATGTTCTAAATGCTACAGAACAAACTGAGTGAAGATTGAAAGTAAGTAAAGGGCACTTCCAGAGTTTAAACAGTGCTATTAATAAGAAAAGTATGCTGAATTTTTTTTTGAGACAGAATCTCTCTCTGTTGCCCATGCTAGAGTGAGTACCGTAGTGTCAGCCTAGCTCACGGCAACCTCAAACTCCTGGGCTCAAGCGATCCTCCTGCTTCAGCCTCCCGAGTAGCTGGGATTACACGCATGAGCCACGACACCCAGTTAATTTTTTGTTTCATTCTTAGTTGACTGGCTAGTTTTTTTTATTTTATTTTTTATTTTTAGTAGAGACGGGGTCTCACTCTTGCTCAGGCTGGTGTCCAACTCCTGAGCTCAAGCAATCCTCCTGCCTCAGCCTCCCAGAGTGCTAGGATTACAGGCTTGAGCCACCGCGTCCTGCCTGAATTTTAAATAAGCAACTGATAAGTAGTATAATTAAGAAATATTAACCATCATTACGCCAACTTCAAATTTGTGACAGGATACCAAATGTTGGAGCTACTAGAAGGAAAGACTAATGGTCAACTTGCCATGACATTCTCAACAGTTAGGAATAAAAAAAAGCTAGGAATGTATGTTTCATTTTAAAATCCAGGATTAGTTGGTTTGTTCTATCATTCACTAATTCACGGTCTAGTGAGGGAGACATAAATTCAAATATTCTAAATAGTTATAATAAGCTATTTACTGAACATTTACTAAGTCTCAGGTATTGTTCTAAGCATTTCACAGGCATTAACAAATTTAAGCTTCAAATAGCCTCATGAAGGCATCATTAACCCCATCTACAGTGGCAGAAACTAAGGTACACAGAGTTAACACACACAGCCAAATAGCAAAGCCAGGTTTCAATTCCAAGCAGTCTGGGTCCAGAGCCAACTGCTTTATACTGCCTCTCCAATACTACAATAATTCATTCAACAAATTCTTACTGAGTGCCATCTCTGGTCCAAGCATTATTCTAGATGCTTGAGATATAACACAGTTACTAGATTATTCCAGAAGGGACCCAATAATCCAGACAAGAATATGGATCTGAGAAGGCTTTCTGGAGGAAGTAATGCCTGGGCTGAGTCTTAGAAGACATAAAGTAAATAGGCAAAATGAAAAGGGAAGTAAGGAATGAAGACATTCCAGGCAGAAGAACTACATAAGCAATGATCAATAATCTAGACATAGTATATATATTCGGGCTTTCGAAAAAGTAGTTCTCTATGGCTGGAGTAGAAAATGAAAAGCAGAAATTACCAGAGTTAAGATGAGAGAACCAATAAGAGGCCAAATCATAGGACGTTTTAATGACATAGTAAGGTGTTCAGACTTTACCCAGTTGATAATGAGGAGTCAATGAAGAATTTCCAGATTTGTGTCTTAGACATACCAATCTAGCAATTCGGAGAAGGTGAATGTCAAGGAGATAAAACTGAAGACAGGAAAACCAGTGAAAAAATAAGGAAATAGTTCTTAACAAGGCAGTGGTTAGAACAAGGATGCTAAGGAAATGACTGATTCAAAAAATATTTAGGAGATAAATGCAGAAGAATTTAGTAAATGAATGGATGTAAGGAATGAGAGATAAAGAGAGGAAAGAATCATGAATGATTTATAAGTTTCTTCCTTGGATGAAGAAGTCAGTAGAGGTCCTGGATGTCTTTCAAAGAAAGACAAATCAAATCAAAGACAAACTTTAGGTAGGTGAATAAGTTCAGTTTGGATAAGAAGAGTTTAAGGTAGAGATGACAAGTAAGCAGTTAGATAAGATAATCTGATGCTTTGGAAAGGTACTGATGCTGGAAAAATAGCCTGGGGAGTACATGGTAGATACATGATAACTGAAACTATACGGATGACTGTAATTTAGGAAAATGTGAAGGCTGAGAAGAGCAACTGGACAACTTGGGGAACACCATTTCTTATGAGACAGGCAGAGGAAGGCAAACCCTCAAACGAAGTGATTCACACAGGGAGAAGCTCCAGAATACACAGAAGGGAATGGCATGGTGGAAGTCAGGGGCAGAATTTCTTGAGAAAGTGACCAACAGTATTACTGTCATTGGCTACTTTTTAGTAAGAGCCAATTTAGTGATATGAAGAAGTAGAAATAAGACTGCAGTGGGATAAAGAATAAATATGAGAAAAAGAGGTAATTCCAGCCAATACAGAATACTCTATCAATTTTCTCATCTACAAAACTGAGATAATGGATGATTGTGAACACTGAACACTGTACTGCATGGAACCTCACATATATATAGTAAGTGCTACAGACCCTCATGGACTATTTTCACCCTAGCTCCCTATACCTAACCACAGTGGGTGCCATTCTGTTCTCAAACATCCCAAGTTCCTGGTACTGCAAAGCTTTGAACTTGACATTCCCCCAAAAGGATCCCTCTTTCCTCACTCAGTTCTTCACATGGCTGGCTCATGTCTGTCAAGTGTCACCTGCTCTTTTAGAATTCAGTGTGATAACTATACATAGCTCTTTTATATTAAATATATATCTGAAACAAAAATGAAAAATGTTAACATTTTATATGTAGGTATGTGGGTGTACACCACATTTTTTGGTAATTTTATTTTTAAAACTTTTCAAAAATAAAAATGTCTCATCTACAAAACAATATCACAGCAAAAATAAAAATTTAAGAAATTTCTGTTCTTCATATTTCAGCTCTCATTTTAAAAAAACAGCTAAATTGTGTGAATTTATGTATGTATATGCACCTTAACATACATATGGAAAGTACATTTTTACATGGATCAAAAGGGATAAATTTTCATATAGTTACGACCAACTGATCTTCAACAAAGCAGACAACAACATACAATGGGGAAAGGAAGCCCTATTCAATAAATGGTACCAGAAAAACTGGATAGCCATATGTAGAAAAATAAAACAGGACCCTATCTCTCTCCATGTACAAAAATTAATTCGAAATGGATAAAAAATTTTAATGTAAGGCATGAAACCATAAAAATTCTAGAAGAAAACATAGGAAAAATTCATCTAGACCTCGGCCTCGGCAAAGAATTTATGACTAAGACCCCAAAGGCAAATACAGTAACAACAAATCAGCAAGAAAAAAACAAACAACCTCATTAAAAAGTGGGCAAAAGACACAAACAGAAGTTTTTCGAAAGAAGATAGACAAATGGCCAACAAACATATGAAAAAATGCTTAACATCACTAATCATCAAGGAAATGCAAATTAAAACTACAATGAGATACCACCTTACTCCTATCAGAACAGCCATTATCAAAAAGTCAAAGAACAATACATGCTGGGGTGGATGCAGAGAGAAAGGAAGGCTTATACACTATCTGGTGGGACTGCAAATTAGTACAACATCTATGGAAAACAGTATGGAGATTCCTCAAAGAAATAAATGTAGAACTACCATTCGATCCAGCAATCCCACTGCTGGGTATCTACCCAAAGGAAAAGAAGGAATTTTATCAATTCACAATGGCAAAGACTGTGGAATCAACCTAAGTGCCCAACAAGTCACAAGAGGATAAGGAAAATTTGTATATGTACACCATGGAGTACTACTCAGCCATAAAAAAGAATGAATTAATGTCGTTTACAGCAACTTGGATGGAACTGGAGACTACTGTCCTAACTGAAGTACCTCAAGAATGGAAAACCAAACACCGTATGTTCTCACTATTAAGTGGGAGCTAAACGATGGGTATGCACAGGCACAAAGAGATGTAAAGGACATAGGAAACCAAGAAGGGGGGAGGGTGAGAAGTGAGGAATTAACAGTTTATCTATTGGGTACAATGAACACTATTCTGGTGACAGGCACACCAAAAGCACTGACTTAAGCATTATACAAGGTATCCATGTAACAAAAACATTTGAACCCACTTACTATTTTGAAATTAAGGGAGAGAGATGGGTTTTAGCAAAGTATACCAGAAACAGTATCACCTACTATACATTTTGATGACTCACTATTGTCAATGAAAATAAAGTATAGCACTAGCAGGAAAACTCCCTTAATATCTATCTACTTTTTTTCTTGATAGCCTGTCTTCTCTGTCTTGCTTTCTACTTGTGATTTTTATAAAAGGTAGCAAAAAGAAGGAACCAAGAAAATGTCACATTTTAAGAATAATAATAGCCACAGATAAACATATATGCAGCCTTTCTGAATATAAGATTCCCGAACCTATAATCAAGTAATGCTCCAAAAATTTATTTGTAAATTGGTTGTCTGGAACTCAAAATATATTTACCATTAAGAAAGTTACAAAAGGATGTGAGCACCAGGAAAAAGACACTGCCTGAAGTGCCAGGCTATCAGAAACAAAACAGGACAAGCACAGTACACAATATGCAATGATAGTCCAAAAAGAAAAAGAAATGCATTCTCAGCCAGAGTTTGAGAGCAGAAATCGTGTTTCATTTACCTTTGTATTCTCAGTTACCTAGTACCGCATAAACATTCAAAGACCACTGCCTATTGACTGATTAATGAGAAAAAGACTGAGTAGAGGAGCCCATCAATAGGTGGCGCTGTCAACACAAAACAGTTTTGGTATAGGAAGCAAACAGAAGAGAGGCTAGAAAGAAGCAATGCACATTGATACAAAAATACACATGTGTAAAACTATTATAAGGTTGGTGCTAGTAATTAAGAAAATACCTTCACCTAAATTAACAGCTGTTTCCATGAGCACCATATTTGGGGTTGGTTTTGCTAACAACGAATCTTAAGACAGTTTCTGTTGGAGCAATGGTTATGTGAGATTTTCAATATTTTCTCCTGTGACCCTTGAAAATATTTTGTCATTTTTGTGATAATAAAAGCAATAACTGTTCAAAGTGAGAACAGAGAGAAGTATAAACACTAAAATAAAAATTACCCATAATCCTCACCCAGAGATAACATCTGTTAATATTTTATGTAATTTCTATCAATCTTTTTGCCACTATACATGTGATAACTAATAACATAGTATACATTTCTTTATAGTCTGATTTTTCTCTCAACATTGTATTGTACTTTATGTCAGTAATTTTTTTTTTTTTTTGAGACAGAGTATTGCTCCATTGCCCCATGTAGAATACAGTGGCACCATTATAGCTCACTGCAACCTCAAACTCCTGAGTTCAAGTAATCCTACTGCCTCAGCCTCCCAAGTAGCTGGGACTACAGGCTTGCGCCATCACGCCTGGCTAATTTTTTCTATTTTTAGTAGAAACTGGGTCTCGCTCTTGCTCAGGCTGGTCTTGAACTCCTGACCTCAAGCAATCCTCCCACCTCAGCCTCCCAGACTGCTGGGATTACAGGTGTGAGCCACCATGCCCAGCAAGTAAATATTTTTTGAGAACATTATTTTGACAGCTGCATCCATCACAGGGATTATCATCAATTTTGCTATTCCCATAAAGCATTTTTTTTTTTTGAGACAGAGTCTCACTCTATTGCCCAGGCTAGAGTGCCGTGGCGTCAGCCTAGCTCACAGCAACCTCGAACTCCTGGGCTCAAGCAATCCTTCTGCCTCAGCCTCCCTAGTAGCTGAGACTACAGGCATGTGCCACCATGCCCAGCTAATTTTTCTACATATTTTTAGTTGGCCAATTAATTTCTTTCTATTTTTAGTAAAAATGGGGTCTCGCTCTTGCTCAGGCTGGTTTTGAGCTCCTGACCTTGAGTGATCCTCCTGAGTGGCCTCCTTGAGTGGCCTCCCATAGTGCTAGGATTACAGGCGTGAGAAACCAGGCCAGGCTCCCGTAAGGCATTTTGACCATTAAAATTTTTTCACTAAGGCTGGGCAGGATGGCTTATGCCTGGAAGCCCAGGGAGGCCAAAGCAGGAGGATCACTTGAGGCCAGGAATTCAAGATCAGCGTGGGCAACATAACAAGACCCTGTCTTTTTTTAAAAAATTAAAAATTAGCAGAGCTTGGTGGTGTGTGCCTGTAGTCTCAGCTACTCGGGAGGCTGAGGTGAGAGAATCACTTGTGCTCAGGAATTTAAGGTTAAAGTGAGCTATAATAATGGGGCCACCGCACTCCAGCCTGGGGAACAGAGACCTTGTCTCAAAAAAATATATTTTTTCATTATTATAATAACATACTATATAAATTAATCATTTCTTCAATGTAAATTTCTACACTGTTCTTTTAGAATTCAAAGTGATTAACTATGATATACAGCCATAAAGTATGGAGTGCTTGACTGCCCCCACCCCCACCATCCTTCCACAAATTCTTCTGAATAATAAATAATCAATCCAGGCTATTAAAAAAATAAACAAGAAAAGAAGAAAAATTTATTAATTTTTCTTCAGTCATTCTCTTCTTCTATCTCTGGAAGACAAGAGGAAAGTCCCACAAAGATAAGTCTCTGACATCAGAGAAGGCAAAGAATAGCAAGTCAATTTTCCTGCTAGTCATTTTTGTTTTCCACTTTGAATAATGTACCATCAATTTAAATAGGAATAGCACAAGATTTATAATATACCAGACATCTCTATTTGCATCAGTGCTTAAACCAGGTTTTTTTTTTGTTTGTTTTTTGTTTTTTTGAGACAAGAGTCTTACACTGTTGCCCTGGCTAGACTGCAGCGGCATCATGGCAGCTCACTGCAACCTCAAACTCCTGGGCTCAAGCGATCTTCCTGCCTCAGCCTCCCAAGTAGCTAGGACTACAGGCCCCCACCACAACACCCAGCTAATTTTTCTATTTTTAGTAGAGACAGGGGTCTTACTCTTTCTTGCTCAAGCTCGTCTTGAATTTCTGAGCTCAAGCAATCCTCCCTCCTCAGCCTCCCAGAATGCTAGCATTACAGGCATGAGCCATGGCCGCTGAGCCTAAACTAGGTTTTCATAGTACATAGAATACTTAGAAAAATTCTGCAAACAAGAAAAGATAATGTAACTAATATCACTCAATGGGAAAATAAGTTTTCTTTTGCAACTCTGCCATAATTTTTATTATTTTTTGAATGAATTAATAAATGTTGTATACTCTGTCCCTTCCTTCTTATAACCTCCCAATTATACTAAATATTATTCAAGTTGCCAGAAATAGGACAACAGTTCCAGGAACTTTAAGATCGATAACTATTTAAACCAGTGGTAATTCATGTGGAAAAGTTCAGAACAAATCAACATCAGCTTCCTGGCTCTCCTGCACAAACAAAAATTCACATTGCTTCACTAATTTTAAAAAATATAAATTTGTGTACATAAGTTTAAAACTCAGTCCAAAATTTACTCATATTTATTCACATTATCAGGCTGTTATCAAGATCAATTAACTTTCCTAACAAGTACATTCTTATAAAATTCCACAGTGAAGCAGGTCTATGTTTAATCATTCAGAAAAAGAAAATTATGTAACATTATATATAATGATGATGGTAACATATGCTATTCTGGACTCCTCCTGAGAGCTGTGGTTCAAAGGGAAATTGTGAAAATGAGGTAAAAATTGCCCAAAATGTTTAATTCTGCCCAAAACAAAGTTCTCATAAAACAAGCCAAATGTAATCTTTTATCGTAAGTTCAAACAGGGTTCAAATAGCTCAGAAATTCTGTATACTTAAGTTTTCAGAAGCTGAATCCCAGAACTACTATCAACATAAACTGAATAACTTGCCCAAGAGCCCTTATTACTCAATCTTAGATCCCTCAGAGAATACTTTTTACAATAATCTCAAATGTACTCCAATAGATTAGTGTAACCTGGGCTACGCTGTTTACAAGTGTCTATGCCTCCTTCCCCCAAGGAGAGAAGAGACAGACTAAAAACAGCATGAGAGTACATACACACCAAATAACAGCTTGTAATCTTGTAAGACTGCTGCTTTTACACTTGAGCTATTCTTTTCATTAACGTATAACACATTTTAAAGAATAACATATTCACGGAGTAATACAATTTCTGCCCTCACCGGTCTCTCGCTGGCTGACACGGGTTTTCTCCTCAAATAAATACACGCCTGTTGACTGATGTCCTGTTGTTGCAAACAAGAAATAACTGTCCCGTAAGACAAAAACCTCTCTCTAAGGCTCCAGGCGTAACCATACGTTTGAATTAAAAGCACACTGGAACAACAAAAATCTTCCAGCACATGTGTCATTTAAAGCACGATAATGAAAAGCTGTCACTGCGACCCAATTTGAGGTTACAAGCTTTTTTTTTTCTCCTCCCCCTAGAATGCGATAAACTTCAAAGGTAACAGGGAATCGTGCCCCCCACCACCACCACGAAAAACAAAAAGACTGGAAAAAATTGGCCAACTTGGACGCTGGCCGGGCTCACGCGGAACCGGCGCCCGCGGGCCAGGGAAGACGGGCAGACCCCGGGGAGGAAAAGCGGGCCTCCGGGCTCCCCAGGCTCCCCCCGCCGCTCGTTTAAAATACCGAGCAGGTGGGATTCCGGGAAGCCACCTCCGACTTACGTAACGGGCTTGTCAAAAATCCCAGCTCCAGGACCTCCCCCCTCCCCGCCCCCACCTCCAAACAACAACAGCCCCGGGCCCGCCCGGAATAGAAAATCTGGAACGAAAACACAGGCGCCCCCAACGCGCCCGACGCAGAGGCGCGGGTGCTACTCTCAGCATCGCCGCGCCATCCCCGGGCGGACCGAGCCCGCGGAGGACGGCCCAGCTCGAAGCAGCCCGCAGGCGGAGGTCGTGGCCATCCGTGCCGTCTCCCCGAGCCCGGCCGCCCCACTCCCGCGCCCCCGGCTGTCACCTCTCCGGGTGACAGCTCCACCTGCCACCACTGTCTGCGTCGCTGCCCCCGCACTCACCTCCCCGCTGGCTCCCGCGCGAGCAGCGGGTCTAGCTTGAAGAACGGCGCCGGATCCCCTCACGCGCGGCAGCGGGACACGAGGGGCTGAATGCCGCGGCGCTCTGAGCCCGCTTAGCTCATCCCCAACCCTGCGCTCCGCCCTGCGCGGCACCCCCGCCCGCCCAGGCCTGCCGTCTCAGTCAGACGGGACTCCCCCTCCCCTCGCGACCGCGGCTGCCTCCGCCTCTTTCTCCGGCTCCAGCCGCCGCGGCAGCCGCGACGGGCGCCATCTTGGCAGTGACGGAAGGAGCGAGGGCGGGACGGCGCCCAGGAGTGCCAATCGCGGGCTGTGTCTGGCCCGGAGAGGCGGGGAGAGGGCCGGGTCGAGGGTCGTGGGGTCCTAGCGCCAGACCAGACAAGAGGCGGAGAAGATGGGCGGGGCTAAGCCGCCCTAGCTCGTGACGCGCCTTGTAGTTGGGGAAACGCACAGTGGTTCCGCCTCTGGTGGGGAGATCCCGAACCCCAGGCGGGCGTGGGCGAGGCATAGAGGCCCTTCCCCTCTCACCACCCTGAGGCGCAGGGACCTATTCCTTCCTCCCCCGCACTCCTGGGAGTCCTGAGACCGCCCAGCTCGGCGCGTGGTTGGAGCTGCTGCTGCTCTTCCACCAAGGGCGCTCAGACTCCGGGAAACCCCCTGAAGAGTTAGCAACCGCCTCGTAGGTTTCGGTCCCAAGATAGGTCAGGAATTTAGGGGGTTTCTCCGAAAAGTGTGTTAATAAAATACCTATTGTTGCCTGAAGAGGTGTCGATTATGTGGATTAATTGGATGTGGCCTATTTGAACCCGACTGGCTCCACCATTAATGGCTGTTGGCAAATGAATATAATAAAGGTGGATTACTTCTACAGGGTTGGTCATCGGATGAAATTCTCTACTACATGTGGAGTGCTTAGCATAGTGCCTGAAAGTACTCAATAATTTTTTATTTGTCTTGAGAGGGTCTTGCTCTGTTGCCGGGGCTAGAGTGCAGTGGCATCGTAGCCCACTGCAACCTCAAACTCAAGGGATCCTGTGATCCTCCCACCTCAACCTCCCCAGTAGCTGCGACTGCAGGGGCATGTTTCCACACCACACCTGGCTAATTTTTTTTGTTACTGTACAGATAGAGGTCTCCCTATTGCCCAGCCTGGTCTTGAACCCCTGGCCTCAAGTGATCCTCCTGCGTAGGCCTCCCAAAGTGCTAGGATCACAGGCGTGAGTCACCACTCCAGGCCATAAATTTCAGATATTACTACATGGACAAATGAGGGAAGAAATAGGACTCTAAAAATCCCTCTGGTTTCAAGTCAGCTTTCCTAAATTGCACACAACAAGAATTCATCCCTTTTACTAACCAATTTTGCAGCTTTATTTCGTACCTCCAATCTTCCATTGTATTCAGTCAGTGAGTCAACAAGCATTCATTGAAACTCAAGCAAGGGGCCACAGTGGTGAGGGAAATAAAAAGTCTGGGTCGAGGAGCTGCAATCTAGTGCGAGAAGAGGTGCAATAAACAAACACTTCATCACATTTTGAGGGGAAACATGCTATAAAGGTTATGAAAAGAATTCTGGGATAGCAAATATCAGGATGGTTTTAAAAACCAGACTCGGCTGGGCAAGATGGCACAGGCCTGTAATCCTAGCTAGCACTTTGGGAGGCCTAGGCAGGAGGATCACTTGAGGCCAGGAGTTCGAAACCAGCCTAGGCCAAATAGTGAGATGCCTGTCTCAAAAAAAATTAAAAATTAGCCAAGCCCATTGTCTAGGACAGAAGGATTGCTTGGGCCAAGGAGTTTGAGGCTACATTGCACTCTAGCGCTGATGACGCAGCAAGACCCTGTCTCCAAAAAAAAAAGAGAAAAACCAGAACACCAGAGTGGTCAGGGAAGGCCCATTAGAAGGAAAAGAAGGAAACAGTAATGTGAGAAAGACTTGGTGGTGAATTGTTTAAGGCAGAGGGAAAAACTATGCAAAGGAAGCTTTTCAGAAGGAAGGAAGTTTGTCTACTGGAACTGAGTAGAGTCCATGGTGCTGGGGGAAATCTATTGTACACAGAGCAGCCTAGCATGAAACTGGAAAGGGAGTGAGGGCCCAATCCTGCAGGGCCTAGGAAGATATAGAAACAAGATTGGGTTTTGTTCTAATTGCAAGTGGAAGCCATTGAAGAGTTTTAAGTAGGGAATGATTTTGTTAGAGCAATGGAGTTGCAATATGACCATATTTATATTTCAGGCAATGTATGGACCAAAGAACTGGATTTAAAATAAAAATACAAATCCGGGGTTGAACCTCTTCAACACTAAGTTGGCCAAATTATATATTCTTTAACAATAATATCCTTATTGTTAATAATATGCAAGCATCACAAAACAAGTCTAGAAAACACTATTTTCACTGAAAATTGTTAAATAATGTAATTTGTTTCTAAGTGTTTTGTATGTCTTGTTAGTATCATGTATAATTGCCTAATTAATGCTATTTGAAGAGTATATTTATTCTTTTTTTATTGATTGCAGTCATTATTAGTCAATTTTGCCCACTGTACTACTAGGAAAAAGATGATGGACTACTGTAAGTGTGTAATTTTTCATGCTATAATTTCAAATTTATTTTAAAGTGTTTAGCTTTGCATTTTCTAAAAAAATTTGCTGAGTATCAAGACTATTTTATTTTGGTTAAATATATATAACACAAAATTGGCCATTTTAATCATTTTTAAGCATATAGTTCAACGGTGTTAAGGACATTCACATTGTTTTACAACCATCATCACTGTCCATCTCCAGAACTTTTTCGTCATCCCAAACTGAAACTCTGTACCCATTAAGTAATAACTCCCGGCCGGGCGTGGTGGCTCAGTCCTGTAATCCTAGCACTCTGGGAGGCTGAGGCGGGAGGAACGCTCAAGGTAAGGAATTTGAAACCAGCCTGAGCAAGAATGAGACCCCATCTCTACTAAAAATAGAAAGAAATTAATTGGCCTACTAAAAATATATTTAGAGGAAAAAAAATTAGCTGGGCATGGTGGCGCATGCCTGTAGTCCCAGCTACTCGGGAGGCTGAGGCAGGAGGATTGCTTGAGCCCAGGAGTTTGAGGTTGCTGTGAGCTAGGCTGACGCCACGGCACTCTAGCCTAGGCAACAGAGTGAGACTCTGTCTCAAAAAATAAAAAAATAAAAAATAATAACTCCCCATTCTCTCCTATTTCTAGCTCCTGACAACTACTATTCTTCTTTCTAAGATATAAATTTGTAAAAATATCTGGTGAGTTTTTCCTCCCACCCCTAAAAACCAGTACATGGACTTGATGATCAGTAGGGTTGTTTGCCCCAATTGAAGGGTTCAGTGGATCATACTATATAAGTTTAGAGGTTAGGCATGGTGGCTCATGTACAAGCTCACACCTGTAATCCCAACACTTTGGGAGGCTGAGGCAGGAGAAACACTTGAGGCCAGGAGTTCGAGACCAGCCTGAGCAACAAGTAAGACCCCATCTCTATAAAAAACAACAACAAGGCCGGGCACGGTGGCTCACGCCTGTAATCCTAGAACTCTGGGAGGCCGAGGCGGGTGGATCGCTCAAGGTCAGGAGTTTGAAGAACAACAACAACAAAAAAAACTAGCTATGCATGGTTACACATGCATGTAGTTCTGGCTACTTGGGAGGCTAAGACAGGAGGATTGCTTGAGCCCAGGATTTTGAGGCTGCAGTGAGATATAATTGTGCCAATTCACTCCAGCCTGGGTGACAGAGCAAGACCCTATCTCTAAAACATAAACAATTTAAAAAGTTTATAAACTGTCATCCAAAAAGTAAGAGTTAGTGTAAGTTTTTAGTCCAGATGGCTACACATAATACCAATAAAGAGTACTAATATAGGACCAATTAATTTGTAGTACCAAAAAACTATAACCATAAAATGGGCTGTCTGGTCTTGTAAATGTATGCTCCAAAATAGCCCATACAACAACCTGTCCCTCCTTTTATGTACAACTACTCTAAATCCCTATCTCATTAATGGTATTACCTTTCATTAAAAAATAAATAATTCCAACTTTGGGTAAATTTAAACACTCTGGGAGGCCAAGGCAGGTGGATCGATCAAGGTCAGGAGTTCGAAACCGGCCTGCGCAAGAGTGAGACCCTGTCTCTACTAAAAATAGAAAGAAATTAATTGGCCAACTAAAAATATATAGAAAAAATTAGCCAGGCATTGTGGTGCGTGCCTATAGTTCCAACTACTGGGAAGGCTGAGGCAGGAGGATCACCTGAGCCCAGGAGTTTGAGGTTCCTGTGAGCTAGGCTGACGCCAGGGCACTCTAGCCCAGGCAACAGAGGGAGACTCTGTCTCAAAAAAAAAAAAAAGTCACTCTTGGCCAGTGGAGTTGCTCATGCCTTGTAATCCCCCTTTGGAAGGCCGAGGCAGGAGGATTGCTTGAGGATTGAATTCCTTAAGACCAGACTGGACAACATAGCCAGACCCTGTTGCTAAAAAAAATTTTTTTTTTCAGACAGAGTCTCACTCTGTTGCCCAGGCTATAGTGCCATAAATGGCCTTATAGCCTAGTTCACAGCAACCTCAAACTCCTGGGCTCAAGTGATCCTCCTGCCTCAGCCTTCCAAGTAGCCAAGTAGCTGGGACTACAGGTGCGCTCCACCACACCCAGCTGATTTTTTCTTTCTATTTGTAGTTGCCTGGCTAATTTTTTCTATTTTTTAGTGGTGATGGGGGTCTCGCTTTTACTCTGGCTGGTCTTGATCCCCTGACCTCAAGCAATGCACTCTGCCTCCCAGAGTGCTAGGATTATAGGCATGAGCCACCATGCCCAGCCTGCCACATTTCAAATAACCAAAGCATTCCATGAAGTGATGCAGTTCAAAAGATCAAAATTTTGACCCCAGAATACTTTGATTCAGTAATTTTTTTTTCAAGGACATCCTAGATACAGCACTTTAACTCCATTAAACAAAAAATTAAACCTGTTTCCAGGCTGGACCCTTCCTTCCCACTGGCAATGTCATCCACAGTGTTTTTTGTTTAGAGATGGGGGTCTTGCTCTTTTGCCCAGGCTGGAGGGCAGTGACATTGTCATAGCTGAGACTACAAGCAGATGCTCCTATGCCCAGTAATTTTTTAGAGATTGGACCTCACTATGTTGCCTGGGCTGGTCTTGAACTCTTGGCCTCAAGCAATCCTCCCACCTCAGCTTCCCAAATAAACGGGATTACAGATACAACTCACCACACCTCGCTCATTCACAGTGTTTTCATCCCTGATGTGAGGGCATGGCTATAGGCCAGTCAGTGATCGCAAGAGAGAAATTATAGTATGAAGAAGCACAAGGAAACTTTTGGGGGTGTTGGATATGTTCATTATCTTGATTGTGGTGATGGGTTTACTGGTATAATACATATATCAAACTTACAAGTTTGCACACTTTAAATATGTATAATCCACTGTAGGTCAATTATACCTCTATAAAGCTGTAAAAACTTTTTTTTAAAGTCCATTTGGGAACCTCCTATTCTTTCGCCACTGAACATAGACTTAGCCTTCCATTGGTTTCAATTGTTGCTAGACCTATCAGGTCAACTTCTCCATGAGAAGTAGCTTGGTGTATCAAAATATTTAACTAGCAGCAAAAAAAAAAAAAACAGTTTTAGTTAGCAAAAAAAAAAAAAAAAAACCCACAAATATTTTCATCTACATTAGAGTCCCAATTAATCTGTTGCTAGTTTTTCCAGAAAAAACAATTTTTTTAATTAAATTAAAAAGAAGAAGAGTACCAATTAAAATATTATAGACACGTAGTTGCAAGCATAGCTTCCAGAATGGGATTCTAAAAAGTTTCAAAGGTTGAAAAGGTTTGAGGCTTTTCTTCAATCAGAGAAAATAGCTTCTGGAAGAATGATATTAAAAAGCAGTAGAAACCCAATAGGCAGTATTTGTGTAATCAGGAAGTATCTTGAAGTATCTCAGAACCCCTGACAGTCATATCTGGAATCCTCTCAACGTCCCAGGCACATGTCACTATAGTCACAGTTAAACATACTTAAACCCTAAATGTGATTTGAGCAAGGGATTCTAACGGTGTAAACATGAAACGGAAATCTTTGGATTGTAAATTTTGGCCCTATGCCATTTTTGAAATTATCTCATCTTTTACATGTAGAGTTCTAGCTTGCTATTTCTTAGACATTATTTTAAAACACTGTGGTTCAAATGATGAATGAAGGAAACCTATGAAACCGTAACCATTTAAAGCCCTGTAAACTCAAGCTGTTGTGCAGCCTAATCCTCTCCACCTGTTTAATTTATGTACCTTAATTGCTATCCCAGAAGTTTCCTACCACCTTCAAATTAAACCCTAGAGCCTATATAAAGCAGTCCTTAATATCTATGCTACAGGGCTTCCTAATGGATGAGAAACCCTTCTATTGGGGATTATGGTCTAATAGAAACTATTGGATGTGTCCCAAAGCAGAACACATATTGACAAATTGTATTCATTGTGAAATAGTGTTTGAGTGACATTCCAATGTATTTAATCTACAAACTGAAATTTATTAGCAATATGGTCAAATTAGCAATTTATTTCCTACAAACACAAATCTGATGGAATTCTTTTTGAAAGACAAATTATCTGAACACCTTTCACGAATCAGAGTGAGAAATGTCATGTTAGAAATGACATTTTCTAAACCTGGTGCTTGAGAGGAGTAGACAGGGACAGGAGGGCTCCAGCAGTCTAAGCCACCGCTGTCTCTGCCCTTTTCATGGCCATCTGAGGAGTCATATCTTCAACTCAGCACTTTCTCATAGCTTGGAAAATTATCACTTTTCAACATTTTCCTTAATAATTTTATCTCTTTCAACAGTTCCTTATAAAGTCAATGTTTACTTTTAAGATTATTTACAAAGGAAAGTTGTTTTTATTTATTTAGAGACAGAATCTTGCTCTGTTGTCCTAAGTAGAGTGCTGTGGCGTCAGCCTAGCTCACAGCAACCTCAAACTCCTGGGCTCAAGCGATCCTCCTGCTTCAGCCTCCCGAGTAGCTGGGACTACAGGTGCTTGCTACCACGTCTGCCTAATTTTTTAGTTGCCTGGCTAATTTATTTTTAGTACAGACGGGATCTCGCTCTTGCTCAGGGCTGGTCTTCAACTCCTGACTTCAAGCAATCCTCCCAAAGTGCTAGGATTACAGGTGTGAGCCACGACGCCCAACCATAAAGTTATTTTTAAATCAGATGTCTTTTTAACTGGCATTGTCCACCAAGTATGCCCCTGACTTTAAGTGTTAAGCCAGTATTTCATAACTTTTAACAAATTCACTTTAGTCGGCATTTGTATAAAAACACTGCGCTGGGCACAGAAGGAAAACAACAACAGATAAGTGCCCATTAAAGGCAAAGGCATGTTCCCAGGCGTATAATTTTAAATAAAAGTCAATCTATGACAAGTTCTACACTAGACACATAAACTGGTTGCTGTGAGAGCCCAGCGGAGGTGAGTGACTAATACACGTTGTGAGGATTGAAGGTGGCAAAATAGACAAAACAGATGACATTCGAACCAATCCTGAGAGAACCTAGACTTTCTATGATGGTGAGGACATCATTGTACGGGGCATGGCCTTGAGGGCTGAGAGTGGTACAAGGCAGGAAAAGCTTTGTTTTAACTTTGCATCTTTATAACAGATGTAACAAATGAAAGAGATGCTCATAAACTGTTCCAACGCTTTGACACTTTGACTCTCTCCTTGGGAGTGGCCAAAGGTTCAAATAATTTGGAAGGATGGATATCTGTGCTGACTTGCAGGAAATATGAGTCAGCTTTTCTCATGCACTCAGCACTGTTGTTACAGCTAGGATATGTGAAACACGAAGCTGAACAAATTAAACGCTTTTTATTGATTGGCCCAGACATGCACCCTGCAAGGGTAGACAACAGGAACACCCTTTTTATTGTCAAGGCTTGAGGAACCCTGCCAGCAAGGGGAAACACCTCCCATTGAAAAGAAAAACTTTAAAAAACAAAACCCTCCTGTTTTCTACATAATCACTCAGACTAGGAGACCTGCACATCTTTAGTCCATACTGCCCTCCTATGCTTCCAGATTGTATATTCAACCACCTCCAAGATAGCTCAGTCCCAGGTACACCTGAAACTCAACATTTTCAAAGGCGATCTTTTCCCCAAACCTGTTACTCCTGTATTCTCTAATTACTCGAATAGTACTCACCATGCACCTAGTCACAAAAGTCAAGACCTGTGAGTCATCAACTCCGCTTTTTCCTTTATTCCTTGACACCTAATCAATCATGAAAACCAATTGATATCACCTCCTTAACATCAATAGTATCCTTCCTCACCTCTCCATCCCTATTCCCACTGACCTAGTTCAAACGCATAGCTGTTTTTTTTTTTCTTACTTGAAATTTTGCAGCAGTCATCTAATTGGATTTCCTATCTCGTGTCTTCAATCCACCCATCCCTGTGTTGCCAGGCAGATTCTTTCTAAAGAAATATGATTAGTCTAGGACATCATTTGAGGTCACTAGCTTCCTCCTCTCCTTTCTTTTATATTCTTGGTGGAAAGTTCATCAATGTCCAGTCCTGATACTACCCAAGATGTCAGGGCACTAGGGCCTATGCCTTTCTCCTCCCATCCCCTCTCCAGTATGGAAGAGAAAGTCTCTCATTTGGAACACTTTCAGGCCATCGACACAAGGCTCTTAATTGAGAGAAAGCATTTAAGCCTCTGCTGCCCATAAAAGCACCTTGTTCTTGTCTCCTTTCCCACGGATGTACATACAAACAAAGAAATGGATCAGTTAGTTATATCAAGCTAATTATATCAGAGGCAAAGTTAATCCAGAAGGGAGAAACACTAACAATTGGCTTATTCAAGATTTGGAGAATAATAGATTTTTAATAACAAAGATTCAGATTTAAAACAAAAGATATCTCCAAAGCCTCTTGCAAGGTGGTTATCCTGTTAACTAAATAATCCCTGAAAGCTATTTTAGGCTCTCTAGTGTCAGCATCACTTTATTATCTCCTAGAAATGGATATCCTTCCTCTACATTTTCTATTTATAACCCTGCACGTTTCTGTATTTGGTTGTAATTATTTTAACAGTTTATCTTTAATAAGCATCACCTTACTGATTTAATAGAATTTGGATGTTGCAATAATAACTTACGGAGTTTAAAATCTGTTAAAAGAGAAACAGGAGTTAAATTAAGATGGGGCTATCTTTTATTTGAATATATCAGAACCGAAATAGAACAAAGGCTTTTCGAGATGACAGAATAGGGCAGCGCAACTGCTGCCCCCTGCGCAGTGCTGTCTGGAAGGTAATGGATGGTACAACTGAAGAAGGAGAGCCACAGAATCCTTCATGTCAGGCTGGAATAGAGTACATAATGATACAAGTCATGTTTAACTAACTATATGCTAAAAGGGAATGGGGAATTGACATTATAAAAAAAGACAAAAACCATATTCTTCCATTTCAAATTCTTCTGATGATCACATAAAGTAAGACTCTGTTTACTACAAGGCTAGGGCTAAAAGTTGAAATACTAGAGGTAATAAAAATGGTCATTGGTTGCAAAGGAAAATCTCAAGGGTGGAGTTCGGGTAACTTGTAGGGCAATTGGACAAGGGTAGGGCTAAATGGATTGGGTTATAGAACAATTGAGGTGAGGCAGGCAATTAGAAAAATTGATGTAAAATTTATCATCTGACCCACAACATAATGGCTTTACGAGAATGACACTTTCACAAGTTGATTTCATGTTTCTCTGATGCAAAACATAGAATTTTTTGAGCAGGAATGAACCTTGGAGATAATCTAGTGACCATTTCACTTTCTGGCCTGGCACACCTGTCATCGTAGCATTTTGGGAGGCCAAGCTGGGAGAATTGTTTGAGCCCAGGAGTTTGAGGCTGGAGTGAGATGTGATCATGCCACTGCATTCCAGCCTAGACAACAGAACAAGACCACATCTAAGAAAAAGGAAAGAAAGAAAAGGGAGAAGAGAAGAGAAGACGAAGGAGGAAGGGAGGGAGGGAAGGAAGGAAAGAAGAAAAGGGAAGGAAGGAAGAAATGAAGGAAGGAAAGAAAAGGAAAAAAAAGAAAAGTGGAATGAATTTTCCCAAACCATATGGCTAGACTGGACCAGAGCCCAGGCCTCACAATTCCTTGGCTTCTACCAAACCACACTGCCATGTCGATTTCAAAAAAGTAAAACTTTAAATGCCATGTGCCTAGGCATAGAATTCATTCCTTCAACCCACCGGTATTTTACTTTGTAATGTTATACACAATGCACTCTGCTAGATGCTGCAGAAAAGATTTCAACACTAAAAGATTTATCTTGCAAGACTAGATTTCTATTTTGCAAGACTAAAAATTGAACGCTACCTAATTATCAGGGAAATGCACATGCCTTTTTGGTGGTTGATAAGCTAGCAAGAAGTAAGTCTTGGTGTACTACAAAATTAGGAATATTTAAAAACTTTCACCAAAGGATGGGCTTCATTCAGATTCTCTATTGTATCTCCCCATCCATCAGATGGGCAAACAGTAAGTAGTCTGGTAATACTGAGGGTTGGCGAGGATGTGGAAAAACTGGAATTCTCAAGCTCTACTGGTGGGAATGTCAAACAGACACTCTTCTGAACTCTTCTGGAAAGCAGTTTGGAAAAATTTTAGTAACATTGAAAATGCATATGTGTATGTGTGTGCAGCTATATATTAGGTGTCATGGTATATCACCTAGATTCTCCCTCTCCAGGACTGAAGCATTTATTCTTCTGGATGCTAGGAGTGTAGGCAGCCAATATGTTTTAGCTGAGTCCCTCTCCAGCACTCTCCAGTAAGAAAGCTACTTGTCCAAGGTCACACCCTCTTTCTGGATGCAGTTGTATCCAGCAACTTGTCAATACAGGTGTATACAGGCCTGATTCGCTTGCTCCAACCAATTTGAACTAACTCTCAAGGAGTTGGCTAGATTGGCTAGACACCCCAGCCAGGGTGGGATCAGCTGAGGCCTTTGTTCCACTCCATTGTAGCCCAACTTCTCTCTGCCCAATCCTGCTTCCTTCACTTCCCTATAGATGCTGATCCTGGGACATGCCCCAGTAAACATCCTGAACACAAATCTGTATCTCAAAGTCTACTTCCCAGGCAATCCAACCTGTGATAATATATGCATCAGTATATATGCATATATTATATATAATATATGCAGATAATATATGCATTCAGATCCTGTACATCAGTATGTACAGGATCTGAATGTAAAATTATTTCTCATTGTGAGTATTGTCCATAAAAGCTTGAAAACCCCTGCACCTAAAGAAACTCTTGTACATATGTACCAGGAAACGCTGCTAGGATATTCACTGATTAATTGTTCATAGCAATGATGAGTAGTCAAAAACTAAATGCTTGTCAATAGAAGAATCATTGTATAGTTGTGCAATGGAATACTATACAATAATGAAAATTAGTGAAATCTGACATCTACCAACACAGATAAATCTCTAAAATATAAGGCTACCTACTAACTTCAGGATAGTAGCTACTATCCTGGAGGAGGAAAAACGGAAAAAGGGAAAAAGGGAAGTTGGAGCTTCAGCTATAGCATTGTATTGCTTTTTTTGTTTTTAAATCTAAGCAAATATGGCAAAAATTATAAGACTTGTCAAATTTATATGGGTACATGGGTTTCTTTTTTTAAACTTTTCTGTATGTTTAAAATATTTTAAAATTAAATTTTGTTCAGTGAATTATTATTGCAGAAAATCTACAAACAAAAGCAAAGTATTGGTCGGGCACGGTGGCTCACGCCTGTAATCCTAGCACTCTGGGAGGCCAAGGCGGGAGGATCACTCAAGGTCAGAAGTTTGAGACCAGCCTGAGCAAGAGTGAGACCCTCCCCCTCACCGTCTCTACTAAAAATAGAAAGAAATTAATTGGCCAACTAAAAATTTATTAGCCAGGCATGGTGGCACATGCCTGTAGTCCTAGCTACTCGGGAGGGTGAGGCAGAAGAATTGCTTGAGCCCAGGAGTTTGAGGTTGCTGTGAGCTAGGCTGACGCCACGGCACTCTAGCTCCGGCAACAGTGAGACTCTGTCTCCAAAAGAAAAAACAAAAAAGCAAAGTATTTTTTATCTGTCCATCAGGAAGCACTGAAATGACAGTTAACAAGGCCACTTCCCCTTTTACAAGAAATTTGGTCAAAATTTAGTGGTTCGTGTAATATAGACATTCCATTTATAACTATTTGGCTGATTTATTGAACAGTTTTTCCTTCCACTGTTTTCATTACTACTAAGTCCATGTAATGAGAGTAATACTGTAATATTTTAGGAGTTTGTCAAATGTTCTGCAGACATTCTCTAGTTACGTAGTAATTAAGTATGAGGGAAGACAGCTCCCTATGTGCAAGGGGCAAGAACAATCTTCATCATTTTCTATCAGTTTTCATAAAGATTTTTGTGTGATTTTTTTTAAAGTCAGGTTTATTGAGGTAAGCTTTACATACAGAAAAATTCACTCTTTTGAAATAGTTTGATGAATTTTGGCAAATGTAAAATCAAGATATAGAACATTTCAGTCAATCGAAAAGTTTCCCTCATGCCTTTTTTTTTTTTTTTTTTTTGAGACAGAGTCTCACTCTGTTGCCCAGGCTAGAGTGCCATGGCATCAGCCTAGCTCACAGCAATCTCAAACTCCTGGTCTCAAGCCATCCTTCTGCCTCAGCCTCCTGAATAGCTGGGACTACAGGCATGCACCACCATGCCCGGCTAATTTTTTTCTATATATTTTTAGTTCGCCAATTAATTTCTTTCTATTTTTCAGTAGAGACGGGGTCTCGCTCTTGCTCAGGCTGGTTTCAAACTCCTGACCTTGGGCGATCCACCCGCCTTGGCCTCCCAGAGTGCTAGGATTACAGGCATGAGCCACTACGCCCGGCCAATATTTTTCTTTTTGGCCTAATTTCCTTGAAATGGGAAGTTATGATACTAATTTTTTTCAAGAACTGTGCAAATGCTTCTGAGAAATTTTTGTAAGTTCCTTTAAAAAAATCTGTAACTTCAGAGGGAATAGGAAAGGGAATTTTTGCCTAGGATGAGGAATTGAGTGGGAGTCCTGGACATGAGGTAGCTCATTGAAGGATTTGTTCTGTTTTTTGTCTTTTTCATAACTGAGAAGCTCTTGAGATATTAACAAATCTTAGTTCAGATTCTGGGAAGCTGGGGGGAAACCTTGACCCATTTTTTAAAAATTAACCCCCTCCCTTCTGCTCCAAGCACAACTCCAACTACATCTTAACCATTCCCTCCTTTTGAGTATTTTATAATCAAGGCTATAATTGTTTAAAGGACTTCTCGGATCTTTCATTACATTACCTATCATTGATTGCTGCATAATTTTTCCAGTTCTTAATTACACAGCTTATAACCATCTATGTATTTGAATACGATGATTGTTAATTATCACCATTATCAAAAACATTCAGGTGTCTATACATACACAAGTAGGCACTTACAAAGGAAATTCCACAGACATACTGCCTTTCTTCAATCAGCCAATAATAACCTTGACCCAAAATAATTAGTTTACACGATAGATTTTTTTCTCCCACTTTTATCCCTAAACCCCATTGCAAATCCTGAAACCTCAAAAGGAATTGCATAGGACTACATACCTTGTTGGTACTTGAAAAATGATGATCAACTGTTGTCATTTCATTAGTCTTCATAATTCTCATATTATAAGGATGACAATCATTTATTTAGATGATTACTTGTCCTTAATACAGTTATCTCTGCAGGAGCCAACCACCTTAATCTTTAGTAAAAACAGGGCTCATTCAGGGTAGAAGCTCAGAGAACTTAATGTTTTTTGTTTTAAAAATAAGTTATCTACTAAAGGACCTTCATGTGAAAGATACAAGAAGTACTCTTTCTCCTAATCTCTCTCTCTCTCTCTCTTTTTTTTTTTTTTTTTTTTTTGCTGTCTCCTCCGGTTTACAACAGACACAGCTATGTTACAACCACACAGTAAGGTTTTGCAACAGAATGGCCTTGAAATAGAATACTACCCAGTTGAAAACTTAGGCAATCAAAATGGAACAAAGGAAACCATGCCTGCTAGACTTTGTGTGTTGCTTCTTACAAGGAAAACTATCGCTTTTTCAGGATAATGTTACACTTTAAGTGACCATGTACCTTCTTTATATCAAAGAGTTCTCAGTTGCTGTAACATTCAGTCATAGCACTGCAAATAAGGCATAACTCTATTATCTAAAGTGTTGCTTTAGTCATTAAAATGTAGCTTCAGAAAATATGTGTGTGCTATTACTTGGTAACTACCATAGTGTTTCTCATTTCTCTTAAAAATGGTAAATCACTGGGAGCACATAAACCCTTTAAAAATTTACTGTAAATGTCTACGTACTTGAACTACATCAGCAAATGAATTAAACAGCTGTAATAGTGCTCTGAAACCAAAGCCTGTTTCTCAAAAATGTGTTACTCTGGTTTTTTCCGTGTTGTGTGCGTGTGTGTGTGGTTTCTTTTTTCTTTTTTTCTTTTTTTTTGCAAGAGGTCTCATTACTCAGGCTACAGATGACTTGCTTGGGTTTCAAAGTGTTTTTTTCCCCTCAATTTTGATTCTGATATGAAATTAAAATGATAAATAGCAACATGTGGGCCACCCTGATATGCTGAAAGTTGTCCTTGGGCTACGCATGGCTCACGATAACTATGTCATACGCTGTCATTAGAACTGCTTATCTGACCATCTCAAAATATTTTGTAAACCCAGTGTATCCACTCAAAGCCAGCCTAATGAGAGTAATTTTTTCACATTTTCTCCATTCCTACACACATAAGATCATCTGTAATGTGGAAACTTGAAGAAGGATTTTTTTTAAGTTTTTTTTTTTCTTGCAGTAGTTGCGGGTAGATTGCCAGGGTTCTTATAAATGTCACAAGGCAGTGGCCAACAGTTCAGTAATAGGGATTTCCTAACCACACAGAAGCATGTTCAGTCAATCGTCAGTCTCATAATCTATTAAGCAATTTTAATTGTGTGACTTGGGGTGCTATTTTAAGACAATTAGGTGAAACCAAAGCCTCAGAATGGGCACAATTCCATAGCAATATAGGATGCCGGTTTCCAATGGTCTTTTCATTTTTCTATACAAGTTTCTTGGGTTCTTGGCTGTTTTACTTTAGGTGACCTTGACATTGGTTGAATTTTTCTATAAATTAAGAGTTTTATTAGTTTTTTTTTTTTTAGACAGAGTCTCACTCTGTTGCCCAGGCTAGAGTGCCATAGCATCAGCCTAGCTCACAGCAACCTCAAACTCCTGGGCTCAGGCAGTCCTCCTGCCTCAGCCTCCCAAGTAGCTGGGACTACAGGTGTGAGCCACCACGCCCGGCCTATTAAATAGTTTAATGGAAACTCATGCACTGAAGAAGCTGTGATCAACACACATAAATGCTTCCTCATGGCGGGTGCAGTGGCTCACACCTGTAATCCTAGCACTCTGGGAGGCTGAGTTAGGAGGATCGCTTGAGCCCAGGAGTTTGAGGTTGCTGTGAGCTAGGCTGACGCCACAGCACTCTAGCCTGGGCAACAGAGTGAGACTCTGTCTCAAAAAAAAAAAAAAATGCTTCCTCATACAACACATGATGCTATAGCACATGAAGGGGTTACAGGAAATTGTCTTCACTTAATGTATTTTGTTTCATAGTTAGTGAAAAGTAATTGTTCACCTATGTAACAGGACCAAAGGATGGCATATGTTGGACCCAAAAAGTGGAAAAGTGAAGAATCTCTTTAATTTGTGGTAGTGTCTACATGACACAAAGAAAAATGGAGATTTGGTGTGTACTCAGTTTCAGTTATTTTGAGAAATGGGAAAAATTAGTCTAGCCTTTTGTGGTCTAAATTATTTGGTTTGGGTTAGACTGTTTGGGTTTGACTCTCTACATTTTTTAAAAATGTCATTGCTCAAAAAAATGTGGCAATATGTTCCATGTTGCTGATTCTCGGCAGAAAAAGAAAGCAAGGGAAAGCAGCTATTGCAGGCTTCAGCAAGAATAAGTAATCAAGCACATTCCTCTTAAATGCATTACAAAGCAAATGTAGTCATTCAATTTGCAAGAGAGAATAATCCATCACATACTATGATTTCCATTCTGTTTTTCACAGATTGAGGAAAAACTTTATTTGGAACTTTATCTTCATTTTAAAGTCTATTCATAAAACGGAGCTGGGATTCGACTCTTGTAAAATCTCACTATGATTCTTTGGCTAAAAGTTTCTCAGTTTAGCCTTAGATTTATGATTCAGACTATTCTTGGTCTGCTGTCTTGGTTGGGAAAACCAAGCACCCTGTACAACTCTGAATTAGAAGTCTTCAACAATAACAAAAAAACCCACTACTTTTCTTAATCACATGTATTTTATAAGGAGATTACGCCATCTAAAATTAGCTCTATGATGGCAAAACATCTGGATGAAAAGCGAAAAATTCAGGGACTCAGTTTGCTGTTTCAGACATACCAATTCCATCACCTTTTGGATTCTTAGTCTCCATATGTTTTACAGTTGTATAAGATACACAAAACTAAAGTACATTAAAATGCATTCTAACGTGATATGTATGAGTTTTTTATTTGCTCCTCCTACATGTTAGCAATCTAAAAATAGAAATGCTGTTCATTTTTAAATAATGAGGTTTTATGCATAATGTTATAAGAATCAGAACTGAACTTACTTTTTCTTGAGCAAAGTTTGCCCTTTGACGGTCAGAGGAGAACCTATTGTATTAATACTTTCACCCAGTCTGATAATCTTCGTCCTTTTCTTTAAAAAATTATTTCAAGCTGGGCATGGTAGCTGTAAAGTTGGCGGCGGCAGAAAGAAGGTGAGAGACAGAGTAGGGCCAAACAACGTGGCTTTATTGAGTGCTCCTGGGCGAGGTTCACAGTCCCGAGGAATGGGGCCGGAGAAGTCGCGCCCGTTTGAAAGGGGTGAGGGCTTTTATGCTATTGGAGGCAGGCCGGGGGCTTTTGGCGGGAAGAGTTGGGGATTTTCCACAGTGACCTTGGAGGTTATTGAGGATTAGGAGGGGTTGGTGATATTTTCCGAATCCGGGAATCGAAACTTTCTTATCTAGGTGGGCATCTGGATGTGGTTATCCTTCAATTTAGCTGGGTGGGTCTCTCCTCTTTAGGGAGGGGAGGGGGTGCCCGCCACCAGCCATACAGTGGCTGGCACCTGTAATCCCAGCTACTCAGGAGGCTGTGGGGAGGATTGCTTGAGCCCAGGAGTCCAAGGCTACCGTGAGCTATGATCCTGCCACTGCACTCCAGGCTGGGTGACAGAGCAAGACCCTGTCTCTAATAAAATTAATTAATTAAAAAGAAAAGGAAAAACATTTGACACAGTAAAAATAATTTTGGGCAAATGCAGAGAGTCAAAGCACTGCTATAATCAAGATATGGACGGAACACATTCCCCCCAAATTCCCTTGTGCTACCTACCCCTTTGTGATCAAGCCATCAATCCACCCTTAACCCTAGGCAACCACTGATCTGTTTCTGTTCCTAAATTTTACCTTTTTATTTTTATTTTCTTTTATTTTTATTCATTTATTTATTTATTTTTTGAGACAGAGTCTCGCTCTGTTGCCCGGGCAAGAGTGCCGTGGCATCAGCCTAGCTCACAGCAACCTCAAACTCCTGGGCTCAAGCAATCCTTCTGCCTCAGCCTCCCAAGTAGCTGGGACTACAGGCATGTGCCACCATGCCCAGCTAATTCTTTTTTTTTCTATATATTTTT
>CAUYRT010036238.1:0-20072 GCA_963574885.1 Lepilemur ruficaudatus
GTCTAAATGCATGGGACTGTGTCAGGTACTTAAGGAACTTTATACAGAGTAGAAGAGTTCATCTTTCCCTTTACTCCCCTGTACTGCCCTTTGATTCCCAATGTTTAAGACTTTTTCCCAGGCCGGGCACGGTGGCTCACACCTGTAATCCTAGCACTCTGGGAGGCCGAGTCAGGTGGATTGCTCAAGGTCAGGAGTTCGAAACCAGCCTGAGCAAGAGTGAGACCCTGTCTCTACTAAAAATAGGAAGAAATTAATTGGCCAACTAAAAATATATAGAAAAAATTAGCCAGGCTGGTAGCACATGCTTGTAGTTCCAGCTACTCAGGAAACTGAGGCAGAAGGATCGCTTGAGCCCAGGAGTTTGAGGTTGCTGTGAGCTAGGCTGACGCCACAGCACTCTAGCCAGGGCAACAGAGTGAGACTCTGTCTCAAAAAAAAAAATCTAAACCCCTCAAATTCCTGCTTTTTATGAGAAAGACTACCCTTACACTTAAAAAACAAAACAAAAAAATACTCTTGTTCCTAAAACGACCAGCAGTATTCAGATCTTCTTTAACAATAACATGTGAGCTACAGACTAGTACTAAGTATCTGCTTTATAATCTACAATATATATGTCACTATACCAGATACCATGAAATATTAAAAAAAAAAAAGCATCGCTAACAAGGCATTCAATCTTATTAGGATGTACATATATTAAAAATAGGTTGGTCTGAGTGCAGTTGTGTTTACAACTAATTGATCACAACCAATTACAGATTCCTTTGTTCCTTCTCCAGTCCCACTGCTTCCCTTGACCAGCCTTAAAAAAAGATGTACATATATTAAAAAGGATACAGTAGAAAATATAATCAAGTGTCATATTATTTGAAAAAGACTTTTTTTAGACTATTAATCTGATAGTCATATTACATAGTATAATATGATTCATATAACAGAAGCAGAAGGATTCAGAATGCTAATGTTCTCTGGGAAAAATAAAATTTATAGTATACATAAGTGAAGAATTATTTTAGGTGCTTTTACATGTTCAGAACTAAGGTAAGATAAGACATGTCTAGTTAAAAGCACAGATATCAGGAAAGAAGAGACTCATCTGAATGATACCTTGAATGTACAGACAGGTAAAGAAAGGAGTAGGGCAAATGATGTAGGAGAATGTAACGCCATCATTAGAAATAAGCATATAAGAATATAACAAAAGGAAGAATGTTTATGGGGGGTGATGGACATTGAGTTTTATCTTTGAATGTGCTCAATTTTAGCTTCCCAAGTAGCTAGAACTACAGGTGTACACCACCTAATTTTGTTTCTTGTTTTTGTTTTTTGTAGAGATGGGAGTCTCACTATGTTGCCCAGGTTGATCTTAAACTCCTGGCCTCAAGAAACGCTCCCACCTCGGCCTTCCAAAGTGCTGAGATTATAGATATGAGCCACCACACCCAGCCTCAGCAGCATGTTGAAAGAATTATACACTACATACAGGTATACAAAGTCAACACACAAAAATCAGTTGCATTTCTATACTAACAATGAACAATTTGAAAAAATATTACATACACAATTCCATTTACAATAGCACCAAAAAGAATAAAATACTTAGGAATTAACTTAACCAAGGAGGTGAAAAACTTACAGAATAAAAACTATAAAACATTGTTGAGGGAAAATAAAAAAGATATAAATAAACAAAAACACATACCATATTAGTAGATTGGAATACTTAATATTGTTAAGACAGCAATACCAACCAAAGCAATCTACAAATTCAATGCAATTCCTACCAAAATTCCAACTTTTTTTTTTTTTTGCAGAAAGAGAAAAACCCATTCTAAAACTCATATGGAAGCTCAAGGGATCCCAAATAGCCAGAACACTTTTGAAAAAGAAGAACAAAGCTGGAGGACTTACACTTCCTGATTTCAACAGTACAAAGCTACAGTAATGAAAACAATACCGTACTGACATAAAGACAGACACATAAACCAATAGAATAGAACACAGAGCCAAAATAAACCCTTGCATATATGGTCTTTCATGACTTTGAAAGGTATTATCACCATCATTTAGGGTAAATGGAAACCATATGTAACGTAGGTTGAAAGTCCCTTATCCAAAATGCCTGGGACCAAAAGTGTTCTGGAGTTCAGAATTTTTTGGTTTTGGAATATCTGCATATGCATAATGAGATATATCTTGGGGCTAGGACCCAAGTCTAAACACAAAATTCATTTATGTTCCATATAGACCTTACACACATAGCCTCAACATAATTTTAAGCAATATTTAATAATTTTGTGCATAAAACAAGGTTTTGAATGCATTTTAACTGCAACCTATCACATGAAGTAAGGTCTGGAATTTTCCACTTGTGGTGACATGTCAGTGCACAAACAGTTTCAGATTTTGAAGCATTCTGGATTTTTTAATTAGGAGTGCTCACCTGTATATATGACGTATTCTATAATAAACATATTCTATAAAACGTTTTTTAAAAATCATTCTACAGCAAACTTAAGATAGAAAAAAAGAATCTCATTAGTCTTGTTATATACATCAACCTACTTCCTAAATACTCACATAAAAGTTACAGATAGGCCATTTCTCTCTGGAAAGAATAAATTACCTGAATGTTAGCTGGGAACGTTTCAGCAGCTTGTCTAGAACGGAGGAGATGAGGAACAATCTTTAACTTGACTCTCGTGCTGACGGGGTCCCTTTTCAGCTCTGGCTTCAGAACAGCTCCCTGTTAAAAATATGTTTGATTATAACACAGTATTTCCAAATTTTTCTGAACTGAAAAAGTCAGGAGAACTCATCTAATATAGTGGTCTCTTTGTTTCATCATCCCTTTATACTCTTAAAAATTACTGAAATTTGTATAACATATAAATATTTATTATATTAGAAATTACAACTGAGAAATTTAAAAATTTATTTATTCACTCAAATATTAACTCATCTATAAACTCATAACACATTTCCATAAAAAATATATTTTTCAAAGCAAAAAAATTGTATGAGGGAGTGACACTGCTTTACATTTTTTGCAAATCTCTTTAACGTTCACCTTAACTAGAAAAGAGTTGGATTCTTATTTATTCATCTGCATTCAATCTGCTGTAGTATGTTCTTTTGGTGTAAGTAGGTAATAAAAACTCTGCTTGCACGGATATGTGGTTTAAAAAGTGAGGATGATTTTAGCCTTTTCAAGTAATTGTGGATATTCTTTTTTGATACTGTATGAAAAGTTAAGAAATGGCCAGGTGCGGTGGCTCATGCCTGTAATCCTAGCACTCTGGGAGGCCAAGGCAGGAGGATCCCTTGAGGTCAGGAGTTCAAGACCAGCCTGAGCAAGAGGGAGACCCCATCTCTACTAAAAATAGAAAAATTAGGTTGGCGTGATGGTGCACACCTATAGTCCCAGCTACTCAGAAGCCTGAGTTAGAAGGATTGCTTGAGCCTAGGAGTTTGAGGTTGCTATGAGCCAGGCTAATGCCACGGCACTCTAGCTCAGGCAATAGAGCGAGACTCTGTCTCCAAAAAAAACTTGAGAAATAATTTCTTATAGGTTAGTTGTTTATTAAAAAAAAGATTGGCTGCAATTTCGAGTTGAAACCCTATCAATGAACTTTTGCATACCCTGCTATACTAGCTTCTACGGGTCTATCTTGCATATTTTACAAGGCCTTATATGCTTTTGTAACATTACTGGTCATTTGAAAATATTGGCTCAATATTAAGCAATGAGTTAAGCAATGCTTCACAATACCACACTCGAAAACAAAGAAAAGGATGTGCTCATATCACCACTAATCCATGAGAAAAATTCATTAACTACTGATAAGCTAGCAAGTCACTGTGGTAAATGAATACAAGTTTCCCAAAATTCTAATTTCTGCTTGAAAGCTCAACTTTTAACATTACCAATAAATCATTTTCATTTTTCTTGCAGTGACAACATCATTTTTTCCCATTAGAGAAAATATCTGCCAGATACTCATCTCAATAACATATAATCTATCCTCTACTCTTCAAGTAAAACCATTTTTACTGCTTCATCAAGGATGTTGTTAAGTAAAGCTCAGTTTTATCTTCTTTATTTTTAACTATGAGTGCACAACAGTGAAGAATAGAATGACTGCTAATCATCTGTTGACATGGCTTTGATTTGTGGTAGAACCCAAGCATGTACACCATTGCTTCTGTACCACTAGTGCAAATAATCAGCACAGTAAAAAAGGCCAGCAATCTCTTGCCTTTGCAGACCTCCTAAAAGGTTCTCTGTGACCCCAAAAAGGTCCATGGACCATACCCCCACACCCTGAGAACCACTAATCTAATCCAATCCCTTCATTTTTTACACAAAGAACATAAGGCCCACAAAAGTTGTATAATTAGATAAACCTCTCCTCCCCAACACATTCATGTACTACCATGTCAGGCTAGAATCTAGTGGTCCCAATTCTCAATTCATTGTTCTTTCTGTCATACCACACTCAATTTAATCTAACTGGAGCATATATTATTTTTAAAACAACTATTTATGGTTCAAAAAGCAAGAAAGCAGGCAAGCAAACAACCCTTTTGTGTCTGGCTTTGGACTTAGAATACTTTTAAACACATTGAACTAAAAGAACTTATTAAGCAAAAGTCTTACTTGTTTCAAAGTTTCAGAAGAATCCACATTTTGTTCTAGATTCTAGACCAGGGTCTGCAAACTACAGCCCATGGGCCAAATCTGGCTACCACCTATTTTGATAAGGCCTGTGAGTTAATCATTTTTACATTTTTAAATGGTTAAAAAAAAATCAGGGAAGTAATATTTTGTAACACCAGAAAATTATAAGAAATTCAAACATCATATCCACAGGGTTTTACTGGAACACAGGCACAATCATTTGGCTATATATTGCCTATGGCTACTTCATGTTGTAACAGAGTTGAGTAGTTGAAGCCCCAGAGACCATAAGGCCTATAAAGACTAAAATATTTACGGAAAAAATTTGTTGATCCCTAATAATGTGTCATCCTTAGTTAAGCACATGAAGTGAAAATATCAGATCCAGAAAAGTAAGTTAACAAGAGATTTTAATTCACCTAGACTAGCATGGCTTAAAACTAGTATTTCATATAGCACAGACTCAGCTTAAATCAAAGTAACTAGGAAAAATGTACCAATAGATACAGTTCATGTCACCAAAATGTTTTTTATGCTAATGTAAGAATAAATCAAAACAACCTACCTCTTTTGTCTTCAGAGGTATATCTCCAAGGTATACCTTGTACATCTTATTAATGATGGCAGGATTATTCCAGTCAATTAAGCTATGGAAGGTTTCAACACAGGTTGTTAAAAATTACTTTTTCTTCCCACTTCAATGATTTCAAAAAATCATAGCCCCAATATTTATTACCAAAGGAAAATGTTACAAACACACAAATGGAATGGGCAATTGACATTGTAAAAGAAAAGGAAAGGGATCAACTTCTATGAATGCTCATTTTTAAACAATAAAAAAAGTACAAATCATTTATCTTACCTTGGTTCAACAGATTATTGTATCCAATGGCCCAATTTGGTACCATAAAAGAAAACTGGACTTTGTTCCTACAGCGATAGGCTCTCAAGGCCAACGCCACAGAGCAACTCCAACAAAGCAGAGTTATATACAGTTGTTCAAAGAGCCCCAGGGCAGGGTATGATTATTCTGTTTAACCACTTGGAAAGTGGAATGTGACAAAAAAATTTTTACCCCTGAAATTAAAGCCACATCCTAGGTTTCTTGCAAACCATTGTATTTCTCTGTTTTGTCACTATGATTCCCAATATCCCTTATCTACCAGCACACACTAGCAGTTACAGCACTTAATTCTACAGAGCAGTCATGTGGCCATTAATCACTAAGAATTACTCCTATTTGGGATCCACAATAAGGTGAATTAGGCTACAAGGCATTCGGCTCTTATCCTCTGCATCAAATCCCACCCAATCATTTTATAAACCTAGCAATAACGCAATCTTCCCTTTCACTTGAGTGGTGAGGTTTTACCATACTATCTTCTCTCTGCCTTTTGGCATTGGGTCTGCTTTCAAGCTGTACTTGTGCAAATACAATTTATCATGCTGGCTTGACTGCTTTTCTGATCCATCTCTTCTTTCATAGTTTATCAATCTGCCTCTTCCTTGAATATTCACAACCCCATTATCCTCAAGGATACGCTACAATTCTATTTTAGATATTATTCACTTACATCTTTCCTCAGCTGATTGCTACAAACTAATCCTCAAGCTCCACTATTGTTTCCCTTCTATCATACTTCAGGTTTAGAGGTTTTTGACAACCTAAAAGCTTAAGAGTGGTTAACTATTACAAGAATAATTTTTACTCTTTCTTCTACCTTTATTCTTTCCAACCTTCTAGTTTCAGTTTTCTAATTACATGTTTGTTGTGAAAACTCACAAATGAATACGATAGAAAATAAAATTCCCTATAATCTGCACCATATCCCTATTCCTTCTTAATGCAACAACACTAATATTGGTGTATCCTGTTCTAGATGTCTTTCCTATGCATGTAAAATAGGTAGATGGATGGGCATGGCAGGCAGGTTGATAAAGAAATAGATAAATAGAAAAGGTGCATCACTTAAAGAGATATCTGGTATTATTTGACAAAACGAGATAATATCTATATATTCTCAACTCACTTTTTAAGTCTTAACAATATTATATTATTTGTATGGAAAAATGCAGACATTTGTTTTAACAGACACAATCAAAACTAATTAAAACACTTAAGCATCACATTTGTATTTTCAATCAAATCTACTATAGGGTGTAAAGAATAGTGTCAGTTCAAACACAACATGAAGTTTTATTTTTTTTTTTTTTACTTTTTAAAGCAACTTTATTGATATATAATTGCATAGTATAAATTATCAATTATAAATATGAAATTTGGTGATTTTATTACATTTATAGAATTGTGCAATCGGGTTTAAGACATTTTTCACTACCCCTAAGAGATCCATTTTGCCATTTTCAGTGAATCCCAATTTCTACTCCCAGGTCCAGATGAACACTGATATAATTTTTGTCTCTATAGCCTTTTCTGGACATTCAGGATACACATAATATGTACTTTATTTGCATCTGGCTTTTTTCCCTTTGCATTTTGTTTCTGAGGTTCATCCGTGTTGTAGCATGCTATCAATAATTTATTCCCTTTTATTGATTAATATATTCCAATGGAAACACAACATGAAATTTTAAAGCAAGGTTTCTCTGATACTTCATAATCAAATTCCTTGAAAGGCATACCAGAAAGATTCAGTTATAAAGCAACAAAGAAATTTAGACATGGGAAGAATATTAAGTACAATCTAGTCCAACTTTCTTATTTTAGAGAGTCTAAGACCAGCAAGGTTAAAGCAAGCTCCCAAATTCACACAGTCAGCAAGAGGCATAACCAGAATTAACTCTATAACTGCCTCCTTCTTCCTCTACGCCACCTACATGTTCTCTAGTGGTAAGCCGTTCCAAACCACCACTACACACATATATCTCAATAAGCAAACTAAGACACAATGAAGTTAATTTCCTTACTCTGTTACATCTAATTGTACTGGTCTTCTTGGAGAGGGAAAACTATAATATATGCAGCCTTTACAAAGCTTTGTGACCTTATTCATGTTCTAGTGTCTTCTACCATAGTATTATATAAGCATTAAAATTCAAAAAAGAACTATCTGATGACTTCACTTTTTAAGCCAAATATCTCTATTTTTTAAAAATTATTCTTCAATCTTTGTATATATGTTTTCTAAAATTCACAATGAGTATACATACTATTTTATATTTTGCTTTATTCATTTGCCATTAATTGTTATAATTATTTTGGCAGATACATGTATAATATTCCATAAAGATATAGTAATTCACATAACTACATCTCCACAGTGGAAAACCGAATTTGTTTCTACTTTTGTAACAATTATGGAAAATGATATAATGAACAAATCTATACCATTTTTCTAAATATCTTTTTCTTCTTTCGAATGATTTCTTTAGGATAAACACCAAGAAGATTTAGATAAAAGGGGGATAAATATTTTTATGATTCATTACTTATTACAAACTGCTTTCCAAAAATTATTTCAATTTACAATACTAATCAAAAGGGTATAAGAATAGCTGCTTCAACAGAAACTTAAGTGAATTTAACAACTGCCATACAATTTCATTTATCAATGGGTATAAACTGATATTTGATTGTTTTATTTTCTGTTGATTTTATTTCTTATACAGAATATTTTCTGAGTCTATTTACTGTTTGCCCTCCTGTGTGAATTACAATTTACATAGCAACTATTTTCATGAATCCAATTTTCACTGTATCAGCCATAATACATATTCTCTTTTTATACATATTCTTTATTTAAAGCAAAGAAATATATATTCTTTTATACATATATATTTGTTATTTAAAGCAAGTGCCTCAGACAGAGGAAAAATCAAAAATGAATAACTTCTTGGATCTGACATTTTCCCTAACATCAATCCTCTAAGTTCATTTACCTAGCCAAAAGACTCATTTCTTATGATGACATTCCTAACCTATTCCAACTTTAAATTGCATCCCCAGACATCTTTTCTTCTTTGTCTTATACAGAATTCTGCTCTTTAGCAAACTTTATTACAAACAAGGGATATTTAATAATCTTGTAAGTTGAAAGCCCCATTACATGAAATCCTAGAAGAACAACTACGTGCTAATAAGCAAGCTTTCAGATACCTAGCCCTTTCAATTTTGAAAGGTTAATAGGGAATTAGTTACCTTTGTTTGCTTTTCAATTCTAGGTCCGCTGCTGTTGCCACACTGTGGCGTGTGTCACTAGAAGCAATCACCAAGTGGAGAACGGCTTCAAGTTCAGGCACCTGTTCAGCTTCTATGAATTTCACTATGCCCAATTTGCACTGTAGATAAATGAAGGGAGGGAGAAAGAATGGTCAGGGAAGCAAACACTGTCCACTAAAAGTACCGTTTAATATATCACTGTGGTCATAAACCAAGGATTAATAGTAACAACAGAAGTAGCTCCTATTTAGGGTTACAATGTGCCAAGGACTGAACTTAAAGTACATATTCATGATTTCATTTAATCCTCACAATCTGTAAGTATTATTATGACCATTTTTCAGCAAAGGAAACTGAGGCAATGATTAAGAAATTAATACACATAGTAAGAGATGAAGGCAGGATTCAAACCCAAGTCTCTCTGACTCCAAAACCACTATAATACACAGCCCCCCTACTGCGGTTACACAGCCTCTGTAGAGTAGTGAAACCTTGAAGTCCAAATTTGGGGCCTCCAGGTAAGAGGGTATATTAGGAATAAAGTGCTCCATGGATTTGTATTAGTTCAAAAAAAAAACTAAACAACTCACATTCCATAGAGTTTTACTCTATTGTTAACATACTCATTCTTATCCTCTATATTCTTAGATACTAAAAACAAAGAATATAATTTCAAATATAATCTATGCTATTCAATGCAAGTGAAATTGTAATCAAACAGCATTCACTCTACTTAACTGGCTGAAATGAAACACAGACTAAAGAGATTCTGCTTAGAACTTCATGTAATATCAAGGAGGTATAAATTTCACTATGAATTTCACCATTTAGGATAAGTATATCCGAAAAGTAAAACTTTATCTTAAAAAAATTTATCTTCACCTTAAAAAATCAGTCACATAATAGTTCTTATGTAAATGAATTAGAATTGATGGTTTCTGATTCTTAATGAGAAAAAACATAATTAAAAAAGGCACAACAGATCATAAAAAGGCCTGCCTTCCCTCCCCTACTCAACACAACTTACTTGTAATAAGAGCTGCAATAGGAAAGACTCAAACACTTATACAGCCTTAAAAAGGACAGTTACAGAAGTACACAAAGATATAAACAAAAAATGTATAAAGAAAACTCAAAATGATAAACATCTCCATCAATAGGAGACTGGCTAAAAATACTACATACAATTAAATGTTATACAAACATTAAAAACGATGACTTTTTTAAAAACTTGAAATATGTTAAATGAAAAACATAAACTACAAACAATGTATTATATGATGTGTAAAACTGTATTTGTATACACACACAGCAAGCTATGGATGAATGACAAACTAGAGTGGCAGGATTCTGGGTGATTTTAAATTTCTTTTCCAACTATTCTTCACTACTTGACTCTTTACATTAAGTTTATAATTGGAAAAAAATAGAAGTTGTTTTATTTGGAAGAAAAAGCATAAAACAAAGAGATATTTGAAAATTAGAGGAAGGCCAGGAGCTATGGCTCACGCTTGTAATCCCAGCACTTTGGGAGACCGAGGCAGAAGGACTGCCTGAGGCCAAGAGTTTAATGACAAGCCTGGGCAATACGGCAAGACCCCATCTCTAAAAAAAAAACAATTTTTTTTTAACGGGCCGGGTGTGGTGGCACACACCTGTAGTCCTAGCTACTTGGGAGGCTCAGCCAAGAGGATCACTTGAGCCCAGGAGTTCTAGGATGCAGTGAGCAAACAAGATCCTATGTCTCTACCAAAAAAAAAAAAAATTAGAGGAAAACAGTTTTCATCCTTGAAACTAAACTGTTCATCTCTACACTAGATTAAATTGACAAAATGCAGACACCCTTATAATTAGCAAATAATGATCAACATAAGATTATAAATGCGTATCCATAATTTTTCTCAAGCATTTACAGTTTTAGCCCTCAGATAGACCTAGGTTCAAAGCCTGGTTCTAGAAGTGGAGACCTTGGTGAATTTCAAAAGTTTAGTGCCTTTTAGAAAACAGAACGAACAATTTCTATACTTTATTGGGTTACTGTGAGGATTAAATGAGATAATGTATTCAAAGTACTCAGTATAGTGCCTGTCACATAGATCACATTCAATAGAGTAGCTTCTATTACTATTTACTTTTCTTACTTACATAATGACTAGATGAGAAAAAGAAATCTATAAAACATAAAGTAAATCTAATCAATTATAACCCTCACTGAATAACACATTCTCTAAATTGTGAATAACACGAATGCCCCACTTGCCTTTTTGCCCTCTCCTGGGAACATCGTTTTTTGATCAATGGTCACTTACATTCCCAAAAAGAAAAGGATCAAATTATTTAGACTGCCATGGAGAGATAAAGGAAGGATTAGAAGACTAACCCATGTTGCTTGAATTCCAAAATAATTACATACTGATCTCATCTGTTCTTCCCTGAGGTGCCTGATGACACAGACACAGTGAGGCACCTTCTCTGTAGAGCACCAGTCATTTTTAAAAGCTGCTCAGAGAACATCTGTGTCCTGTTTAAATCCAGAATAAAATTCTTAATGCCAATTTTTAAATTCCCAGGAAGAAATATAAAAGGGAGTCATGCTTTTCCCCCACATTGTCACTCGTGAAGTATAGGGGTTTCTCACTTTATAAAATGTACAGCCCTAAAAAATTGAATAATGTAAGATAAATTATATTTTAACTGTACCAAAGGAGCTAGATGATTATTAAGCCTATAATTAAAAACTAAAATAACAGAAGTTAAGCATACTTGGTTTATAAGTGGGTTGTGTTTCATACTTGGAATATGTAAGCAATATTAGAAAAACTAAAGAGCATTTCCCACTCCTCCCTTTCCCTAGGGCTTTAACAACTGACATGAAGAAGAAAATATATTAATCAATTGCTCCTTTCAAATACATTTCATTAGAAAGCCTGAATATAGTGGAATTATGTCACGCATGTTTCATGGACTTCATGGGGGCAAGTGTACAGGGTCATGTACTGGTATGAGCACGCAATGTGAGATACCTGCTCCAACTGTTCAGGTGTCCAGGGGTTATCACCAATAACTCGTTTAGCTGCATAAAAGCTCATTCCTGGGGGAGGCTGTGGGATTCCAGAACCTCCCCCACTGTTTGAAGAAGAACCTTGTGCTGAAGATGAATTTTGGCGACTCTGGGATTCATTTAACACATATCTGCAAAAGAAATAAAATTTTAACCTTCTATAAAAACACATGCACTTACACGTACATATGCATATAAAATATTCAATTATATACTGTCCTCCTACAGTATGTTCCTAAAAGCATGAATACTTGAAATTAAAATTTCATCATAAAAAAAATTGAAAGGTATCTTCAGCAAATTAACCAAAGAGCACATCACTCAACCTGGTTACAAATGAACAACTATCAACAATTAATATAAAGATTCTGATCACTCTCAATCTATAAACTATTGGTCTATAAGCCATGCTGGACCAACCACAATTTGAGTTTTTAATTAACAAATACAGAGAAAGGTTTGTTGACTTGGAGTGGGGATGGGGTGGATAGGAGGAACGATTGTTCTATACCCAAAGCAGAGCATTTTTACAGTCATTCTCATTTCTACTAAGTTGTAATTCACCTTCAATTTTCCCTGAGCTCTTTACATCTCTACATTAGAAAACCCACTGAAACTTCCAAACCACCTACCACACAAGCACACCATGCTCCCAAAATGAAAAAAATCAAAAGGGCCCAAAGATGGAACCTCATGAAAAATAAGAATTAGTTTTTCCCATTATATGTTCAAAGCTCTTTGCAACTCCTTGTTATTATCATCCTGTTTCTTTTTTAGCTTCTATACAGTAGAAATAAGATCTCTGACAAATTCATTTTGATTCAATTAAACTGGTATTCTTCATTTACAAAACAAAATTTTTGATATATTAATTCAAGTTCCTTCAAACTAAAATCCTATGCTAATGCATTCCATTATCATATTGATATTAAAATAAAGTATTCATTATAATAGAAGTTAAAGAAAACACTTAGAACCTGAAAGAATAATTATCCACATTACTTATATGTCATGTTCATTCAATTCCTAAATTCATCAATTTTTTAAAAACCTGTTAATGAATCACTTTAGTATTTTTATATAAATGAAGCAAGTTGTCATTGGTAAGAAAAATGTGATGAATCACTCACTGGCTTGGGTACTTTATGTTCTTAAGTTAAATTTGGATTTCAAGGTTTATTTACCAAAGCCATCATCACCTGTCAATTCTGGCTCCCTCCTGATTTAACAAATATAAAAAGAAGTTTTCATTTATTTCCAAGTTATAGCAAGACTGGTGGCATTAAGTAAATCAGTCAGTAAATACCAAACATATAACACTGTGCAAAACATCATCCTAAGCACAAGACAGGAATCTAAGGAGGTATAAGACTGAGTCTCTGCCATCTGGAACAAGTTGAGGCAGTAACAACACAACACAAGTAACAGCCCCTGCCATGTTATCATATGCAAAGAAACCACAGAGAAAAAAGAAATGCTACGCCAGACATGGTGGGAGTAAGCATGGAGCACTGACGGTCAGGAAAACTGAGCTACCAAACTAGAGAGGCAGAAGGAGAATAAACTGGAGAGGAAAGAAATCATACAGGATGAACTCTCTTGTTTCTGGATTGAGAGACAGATGATATGGAATCCCACATGCCAAGTTTATCACGTACATACATATCAATATTTGTAATCAGGAAAGAAATACAATGAAAGCAGCAGTTTAGAAAAATTTCTCTGGTAACCAAATAAAATAAACAGGCTAGAAGCAAATCACAACCTGGGCACTATGCCAGAGATCAAAGTTCAATAAACAGGTCTTGACTTCAAGGAGCTCACCATCTATTAAGGGAGATGGAAATGTCAACAGTGCAATGAAAATGCAAAGCAGCCATACAGGTTGGTGTTTAGCGTTACAATGACATAAAAAACAGTGCAACTGTATCTGCCTAGGCCAAAAAATTATGTCAGAGACACACAGAGTTACTATCTAAGCCAGTTTGGGATGCTTTCTCAAAGCTGTTTTTTACTGTTGTTTTCCTTCTGCATTTCTTTCATTCTTTTTTGATGAGGAAGTATTCTAAGCAGAGAAAACTGCATTCTCTTAAAAAATGAAAAGGCAAGGAAATATAAAAGTACATGAAATGCATGAGTGTATGTAGTGACTGGAAAATGAGAACCCAATGGTTTTAAAGTGTGTGACCTGATAAGATCTGTTTTAAAATCAGGAAAATCTATCTATAGAAGCATAGAAGGGTTTGAAGAAGAGTAGCCAATGGGAAAGAATTTGTGACAAGAGTTGGAAAGAGCCAAACAAAACTACATGGTAGCAGTGGGAATGGTTCCAAGACATAACAAAGAGGAAGAAAGAGGTATTAGGGAACTGATGTTGTAGCAACAAGGAAAAGAAAAGCTGGAGACAATTTATAACTGTATGCCTAGATGGTAAGGAGAACCATCATAACACTGATCGTAATTTTAAAAGAAAAACTATTTTTATGGGGAAGACTGGTCTCAGCTTGGACAGGCAGAGTTTGAAATCACAACAACTTGGCATTATATAAGGCCAATAAGCAGCAGAGCTGGAGTGTAGAAGAGGTCAGGGCTGTAGCAAAAAATCAGAGATGCATCCATTTACAAATGAGAGTTGAATCATTTAAGATAGTACTTAACTCCATACAGTAAAAGCAGTCAAGAACAAAGTCGCTTTGTTTTTATTTTTTTAACTCACCCATAAGGCATCAGAAGGACATCTAGCATGAAGTCCAAAAGCAGCTGCACAGTCTTTGGTTTCTCAGCAAGATTAAACGGAGAAGCTGATTTTGATGAGTCAACAGGGTATTTCATGTGAAAAAGGGTTGGTATTAAAAGATGCATTAAGCTGAAAAAACAATTACATTTATTGCAACTACTTAAAAAATAAGGTTTTTATACATGCAAATAACAGATAAAACAAAAATCACATAACATAAATCCGCAATTGTAAGCAAGAACCATTCATTTTCAACCTCACTAATTGACGAAGTCCTAATCTAGGGACAGCCTAGATGTGTTTCTAATTGAAAGCTCAGTATATTGAGTGATAATTGGTATTTAGGCAATCTGGCCCATCACTAAAAAGATCTGAAAAAATATACATAAAAAGGGCTCAATGTTGATATCTGAAGATTCCATTAAATCTTAGGTAAAGTTCAACTGACAACATGTCCTTTCAATAACATGTTTCCCTTCCACAATTAGTTAAAATAAAGTTATTCTAAGTCTAAAAAATAAAAAAATCCTATCAATGTTTTGAATATAATATTAAATTTTCCACTGTGTGAATTTAAGTAATGCAGTAAGTATCAGTAATTCCTTCTTTCACTAACACTTTTTTTTTTTTGAAACTTCTTGCTCTGATGCCTGGGGTAGAGTGTAGTGCTGTCATCATAGCTCACTGCAACCTCAAACTCCTGGGCTCAAGCAATCCTCCTGCCTCAGCCTCCAAAAGTGCTAGGATTACAGGCATGAACCACCTCACCCGGCCTTCACTAACACCTTTTAATATTCTTAAAACACATGAAAACAATTTTAGACAGTGCTTGTGATTGTTTATTGATTTTACTTGTAAACTTCTGTATTGCAGTCTTTCTTTTAGAAATGGACATGCTCTAAAAAGTAAACTGAAAACATTATTTAACTTCACCTTTCCTTCACAACTTTTACACTCTTTGTAATGATTCCCACTATGACAGGGCTACAATACAGAACTTTTGGCTAAGTCCAGAAACAAATGATGTTATCTAAACCTTTCTACCTCTCCAATCCCCACATTAACACAAACAAATGCTCTATTCCTTAAGTAAACTGCTCTGAAACTTTACATATTCAAGATAGAAATTTTTTAATGAAAAGGATTTTCAATTCTAATTTTCACAATCATAAAATTTACTGCTTCAAAATAACTGACTAAAAAGAAGTATTTAGATTTTTTAAAATATTAATTCTGCACATTTTTTTCAATGTTCACGTCAAGAAACTTTATAATAGTATCAATAAAACAGTAACTTTGAGGTATCCCAGAAAATTCAATTATGTACTAGCAATAACAACTCAAGACTTCCCATTTGCCTGAGTAAAACCAAACATGTGGCCTATATTTGAAAAGCAGGTGTTGACTCTTGCAGGTGGGAAAGAAGATGATTGAGGAAGCCATACCTATCCTGCTGTGGCTGAGGCTTCCCTTCCATGGCAGTAAGAAGCGTGGGGGCCAGTTCACATTGTTTTTCCACTGGTAGGCGAGGATAGCCCATCTTAACATAAATTATAGTAAAATTCTAGCACAACAAGAGAAAAGCAAGTGAGCATGAAGAAAATACTCTATGATTTCAATGAAAACATATGGTTGATAAGGAGTTAGTTATAACAAAGAAATCGTAAACATCCTTTCTCCACGTTTATCACAACTTGACCGAGTACTGTATCTCAGAGGAAGAATTTCAATCCAACTTATTGAAAGTGCTGGTTTTAAGGTAGGCTTCACGTGAGGAAGCATGACCCAACCTAAAGCACTCATATATGCAATTTCTTATCACGGACAAGAAAAAATAATCATTCAGTCTATTTAAACCTACACACTACACATTGGCATCGGATCTCCCAGTCCATCGCATTAATCCTTACAAGCTGTTAGAAGACCACGTGCTGACAAATCCTACGCTGCCATTTCCCAACTGGTCAATTACTAAAACGACCTTAGTATACTGCAGCACTGCACGCTTCCTCACTCCAGTAACTCCCCAATTGATGACGAACCAAGGGAAACAGTGTTCTGGGGTATGTTTGTACAGGCTGAGCATCCCAAATCCAAAAATCTGAAGTTCAAAATGCTCCAAAATCCAAAACTTTTTGAGTGTCAACACGGCCCTCAAAGGAAATGCTCACTAGATTTGGGATGCTCAATCAGTTCATTATAACGCAAATATTCCAAAATCCAAAATCTGAAACACTTCTGGTCCCAAGCATTTCGGATAAGGGATACACAACCTGTATCACTATAATCCACATGAATACCACATTTTAAGCAAACCTATAAATGCATGTCTGGATGTACACATAAGATAAAGATTTGCTTTTCCAAAAGATTCTTCACTAAAGTGAATGGGCTTTCTAAGATTATTATTTCAAATACTTTCTATTCGGCATTTTTACTGGCACACAGTGTTTCTATTTGCTTAAACAAACAACTTCTGTAATAGAGCTAAATATCCAGAACAGGCACAGACAAGATGTCTGGACCAGTAAGCGGCTCTGAAAGGTTTGTGACTCCAGATGTTAGATAAGATTCAACAGCTGCTGCCTCAGTGCTAGCACTGCAAGGATCAGGAAAGAATATCACCTGTCATCTCACAGCACCAACATTTTTTACATTTAATTTTCATGAAGACAAGAGTTTAATAGGAATATACCTTACCAGCCTCAGATTTACTCCACCTTTAAGAGAGTATACCTTTCTGAATATACACATCAGAAACACAGATTTTTTTTAATTCAAATTTTTATATCTTTTTGCCATTTTACTCCTGTTTTTCTATCATCCTTTATTCATGCCTATGCTACATAACCCTTTTCTTCCCGCTATTCAGATTCATCTCATATAATCTGTTACTAAGAATCAAATCATTCTTTTATATATCAACATACCCGACAAGTCATTTTGCCAACATTCCTTCGCCCAATGTAAACAGCCATTCATTACCCTGTTCCTACCATTTCCTTTAAAGTAGTATTTTGTCTGGATTGGTACTCAGCGGAAAAAGTGTGTCATTTAAAGAAAAATATCTCATGTTTCATTTAGAAGTGGCTTCAGGTGAAATTCTAAGCTTGCCAATACACTGATGACATCTAATAAACGTTATGAAAGAAAACTTGCTATAAATCAGAAAATATTCCAAGATGACACTCACTGTGACAAAGGAAACTGCAGCAGGGTCCTGGTACTGAACCAAAAGTGTCTCTACTGGGAGTTGAATTTTGGGGCGGCTTTTTATCCGTTTATTCAGATGGACCAGCAGTTCCATTACCTAAAATACAAAAAGACAGGAACTGAAGTTATCAGTATCTTAAAAACAAATTCATTTCTCAGATATTACTTATTTTAGTGAATAGTAGCTACTCTGTTCTTTTTTTCTTTTTCGAGACCAAGCCTCACTCTGTTGCCCCGGCTAGAGTGCAGTGGCGTCACCACAGCTCACTGCAACCTCAAACTCCTGAGCTCAAGTAATCTCTTGCCCCTGCCTCCCAGAATGCTAGGATTACAGGCATGAGCCACTGCGCCCAATCCCTTTATGTCCTTTAGTTAAACAAAGTTGAGATCCAAATTGGGCCTAGACTGAAGCACAGTCCCTCAAAAGACCTGAAAACAAATGCTGCAACATACCATAAATACCACAAAAAGAGAGAAGTACAAGATACTATGGGTTTCCAGAAAACAAAGTATCTGACACATCAGGGAGGACTTCAGGGAGGAAATGACACGAAAACTGAGTCCTAAAGACCAGATGGATTCCAAGCAGAGAATCAGTTATAAGAAGGTACTAGGACCCAAAAGAACATGGCACACTGCATCTGATCAAAGTATATGATGTTAAGAGTTCATAAAAGCACAATCTGAATTACAAAAGGATTCTGGCATAATGCTGAGGCATTTTTACTTCACTCTGAATATCATCTGATACTACTAAAGAAGAAATAAGCTTCCTCTCCTTTAAGTGGGAAAAGAGCAGAAATAGGAATTAGTAAGTCAACAGTTTGCGTGGGTGGAAAGGGTGGTACAGAGGCTTATGTCAAATAGCCTCAATCTCACTACAATAGAGGTTATCTGCTAAGAGAGAAGTAAGAAACTGAGCATTGAGAAATAAGATTTTTAGAAAGCTACATCTAAGAAAGACTCAGGAGTTCAAGATAACTACTCTGCAGGGACAGATTTATACTATTCTCCATCATTCCTGCATATCCCGAAAGCAAGTGCTAAGGAAAGCTATAGAGATGTTCAATAGCGACAGCAAAAGTTCAAAGAGATCCAGAGCAATAATGAAAGAACTATGTTTAAGAATAAAAATAAATCGGCTGGGCGCAGTGGCTCACGCCTGTAATCCTAGCACTCTGGGAGGCCAAGGTGGGTGGATCGTTTGAGCTCAGGAGTTGGAGACCAACCTGAGCAAGAGCGAGACCCCATCTCTCCTTAAAAAATAGAAAGAAATGAGCTGGACAACTAAAAATATATATAGAAAAAATCAGCCAGGCATGGTTGACGCATGCCTATAGTCCCAGCTACTTGTGAGGCTGAGGCAGGAGCATCACTTAGGCCCAAGAGTGTGAGGTTGCTGTGAGCTAGGCTGATGCCACGGCACTCTAGCCCGGGCAACAGAGTAAGACTCTGTCTCAAAAAAAAAAAAAAAAAAAGAATAAAAATAAATCTATGATGAATGTTTGTTAAATGAATAATAAAAATAATAATTAAACAGCTAACATTTCTCAAGTAGTTTCTATGCACACTGGACTTGTGCCTAGCACTTTGCACTCCTTTATATAACATGATTCTTGCAACTACTGAGGTGGTTTCGTCATTCCCATTTTACATATGAGGAATCAGAGGCTTCAGGGAAGTGAAGTAGCTTCTCAAAGGAAACTGAGCCAGCAAGTAGCATAGTCAAGATGTGATTCCAGAGCCCATTTTTTTTAACCTTTTCAAACACTAATATATAAGTTACCTAAACTAAAGTGTTTGCCAGTTTGAGACATGATACTCTCCAGGAACCTAGAAACTTGTATTACCATCAATACTTCATCCAAATTTCCTACCTGGCCCATATCTCTGATACAGCTAGATGACAGGAAAAAAGAATCAGGAGGAACCAGTCTAAAGGAAAGAGCCACCTTCTGACATTCTAATCTAGGCTGATTGCTAGCAGGATTCTACAAAAAATTATTATTAATGGTGATAGAAAATCATGCCCACACAAAGGATCTGAATAGACATTTCTCAAAAGAAGACATACAAATGGCCAACAGGTTATCAAAAAATACTCAACATCATTAGTCATCAGAGAAATGCAAATCAAAACTATAATGAGATATTATCTTATCCAAATTAAAATGGCTTTTATCAAAAAGACAGT
>CAUYRT010036239.1:0-26962 GCA_963574885.1 Lepilemur ruficaudatus
GTAGCTGGGACTACAGGCATGCGCCACCATGCCCGGCTAATTTTTTGTATATATTTTTTAGTTGGCCAATTAATTTCTTTCTATTTATAGTAGAGACGGGGTCTCACTCTTGCTCAGGCTGGTTTTGAACTCCTGACCTTGAGCGATCGCCCGCCTCGGCCTCCCTGAGTTGCTAGGATTACAGGCGTGAGCTACTGCGCCCGGCCTTTTTTTTTTTTTTTTTTTAAATCATTCCCTGACAGAACTTACAGAATCGGGGGCACGTTGCATTCACATTTGACGTTCAACCTGTACACATTTTAGTGATTCCCAGGAATTGTAATGTGGAAGTGTCAGGCTCGAAATGAGAGCTCACCTTAAGCAACCAGGTTTTTACAAATAAATAAGCACAGCTTTCCTCAATTTAAACCCAAGGATTTGGCTGAGGTTTCCTTGTCAGAGTTTCTCCCGCGTGAAGGAGGAAGGAAAGGCGGGTAACTGGAGTTGCCTCATGGAAGAGGGCTCCGGACAGAGAAAGGGTGAGATATATTAACAGGGGCAGTGGGCGTCTTCTCTCTCTTTCTATCTTGAAGACAGGGATCCGAGTGGCGGCGGCAGTGGGGCCGTCAAAGCCCAGAGGGACAGGCGACAGGAAACCCGGCCCGTGAGAGGGGGCCAGTGGGTGTGGGATGCCCACTCGCTAGGGCACCGGGCCGGCCGCGGCCAGGCGAGTGCGGGTCCGCCGCGATCCCAGGGTGCACCGCGCCCCGCCCCCTCCCCTCTCCCCGTGCCGCCTCCCCTCGGCCCCGGCCCCCTCCCTCCCGGCTCCGGGAGGCGGGGACGCGGCGGCGGCGGCGGCGCCTTCTCCAGTCGCGTCTTTCTCACTCACTGGGGAGCCTGGCGGTGGCGGCACCTTTCGAGGCAGAGCCGCTGAGCCACGAGCCCGCCGGGCAGCCAGCGCGAGGTCGGACAGACTGACGGCGGTGCCGACGGACGGACGGACAGCAGGGCAGCCAGACGGCCCGAGTCGCTTCAAGTTCCGCCATGAGCTGGGGCACGGAGCTGTGGGTGAGTGGGGCGCCCCGCGCGGACCCCGGCCCCTGAGCGGCGCGGGCTGGGCGGGCGCCGCTGACTGTCGGTGGCTGGAGCGCGCGGGGCGGTCCTCGCCCGGGCGCTGGCGGAGCGTGGGTGTCTCCTCCTCTTTGTGTGGAGACCCTCTTCCCTCCTCGGCGCGGGGCCGCTTGTCCGCGCTCCCGCCTCGGTCGCCGCGGTGGGGCTCGGGTAGCGTCTCGGACGGCCGGGGGAGCGACCTGCAGGCGCCCGCGTCCGTCACGGTCTTTTCGCGTTCCTTCTCCCTCCTCCGCCTTCACTTTCCGGGCGCCTGGCTTCGCGCCGGGCCGCGCTTCGCTCCCTTTGTATCTCGCCGCCCCGAGGCGGGGGAGGGGGCCCATTGTCCCGAAGGGGCGCCGTGTGCGGGCGAGGAGGGGCCGGCTGTGACCCCCCGCGTCCGGGCCAGGGTCGGCTGGGCGAGGTCGTCGCCGGGCCGTGGCGGCGCTGGGAGCCGGGAGGCGCCACCCGCCGCCTTCGCCCCAGGTAGGGGGAGCCGGCGGCTTTGTTCGGAGCCCGGCCTCGGGCCAGCCAGGCCCAGCCCACACGCCCATTTCCCTCTCCCTGCCTGTGCTCGGGACGGGCAGAGCTTCGGGGGACTCCGGCTTGGCCGCCCCCAGCTGCAGCCTTTGGGCGGGTGGGTTGGCTTTTGGGACCTGAATTAAATTGAGTGATCGATGGGAAAGCTACAATAATTTTGCCGAAGGAGCGTACGATTTTCCGATTGCTTTACTTCCCCTTCCGTTCTTTATTCTCGTTCTCTTTCCTTTTCTTGCCTCCTTGCCTTTCTTTGGCGCCGGAGGCTCCAGACAATGCCCAGTGTCTGGCCAAGGTGCAGGTGGAGTGTAATAGGTCGGGGAATTCGCTCCCGATGCCGCTACGGAAGGGTGGAGGTGTGGAGGGCGGCGATTTCTCAGGTGCGGCGGTGGTAACACCGGGCGTGGGGGCGCTGTCCCGGGAGCTGCCGGGCCTCAGCCACTCCCCTTTTTATTCCACCTGTGCATATTTTCCGTGCCTTTTGTTTGTGCGAGTCTCATGAAATCACTGCAGAGAAAAGGGAGAAATAACTTTTGAGGATGTATGTGAATGATTCGAGTGGGAGTAAAAGCGGATCGGTTAATCGAAGGGCAAAATGTTATTTTTTATACCTTGCTCACAGATTGGGAATCTTAGAACTGAAAGACTTTAGAGTTCATTTAGTGGTACACCTCCTTAGCCCGAGAATCTTCTCTTGCGACATTCTGGACAAGTGCTTACCGGTCTGTAAACACACCACCCAAGAGAAAGTATAGGAGCCTCCCCATTCCGTTTCTTAGATAGCAGTAATTGTTCTTATATTGAGGATTATATAGCAAATGAATTACGTAAAATTTAACCCTTTTACATTGGTTAGGTTCTTGTGCATTATTGGCTTTGTACACTCTATAATTGATTATAGTGTGTTATTGAAAGGGAATTGGTATCATTTTATTCTCCATTTTTATAATTACAGAATATTTAATTTTTGCCTACTTAAATGACCCATGTTTTGGACGAAGCTAAAGTGTAAGCAGAATACTTTTAAAAATATGCGTAGGAAAACAGTGGAGCAATGTTGTTGAGATTTAACTCTTAATTTAGATTTTTAAAAAATTCACTTTGTGTCACACTACAGAAAATATTTTAAAAACGAAATATTTTAGTCACGATTAAAATGTGATCTTTAAAGCTTTTTTTAAAATAATTTAAGAATATAGTACTACATTCAGAAACTATTCCAGTCTTCCTCTGTCTCTTGTAATTTGGTAATTTACTTTCAGCATTTAAATAGTATCTCAGCAATTTAAAAAGGTAAACTGTAGAAGAGATGGGAATTTGTATTCTAATTAATTGTTTTATATCCTTTTGAAATTGTGAAAAAAGATTTTTAATTGTCTCAACATTTCATATAGCTCCATATTTTGAAATTTTTAGTGGTTTGAGGGAACCATTTGTTAGAAACTAAATAATGTAGAATCAACTAATATCAGCTTGATGTCTGAACATTAGATAAGTAGAATTTGGTATAGAGGACTATTGTTGGGACTGGAAGAAACCTTGGAAAAATTTAATTAGACTGCCTGTTTTTACTGTTTTCAATTTTGAATAAGGATACTGTACTTCGAGTGGATTGTAATATAATACAAACACCTATACTGTGCTTTTGCCATTGAGGGATTTGAGATTGGGAAAATTCTGTTGAAATTTTTATTTTAGAAATCAGTTTTCATATTTCATGTTTAGGATCACATTACTGTCCCAAAGGTGTAATTATTGAGAATATGTTATTACAAAAAAATGATGATATGTGGTTAAGCACTCAGACTTATATCTGTTCTTAAAACAATTGTTGGAGTTTTTGTTGCTATTTTAATGCTTTTTAAGTCTTATGTTAAATTTGAGAATAAGAGAATTCAGTAGAACTACTCTAGTATGACGTTGGGGGGCAGAACTAATAGTGATAGGCTAAGCAGGTTGTGTTAGACTTTTGTTATGCAGTTGTGAGGGGATATGAATTAATTGATAATGAATTTGAGCTGTGCTTAAAGGGATTTGTAGTGTTCCCAATATTTAAGTAAAGTGAGTATATACTAGAGTCACAATTCTGCTTTCTGTGTTTTGGGTAATACCAAAGAGAGATGACACTGGCTTCATTTCTTCAGGATGTAAGGTAATTATTGGTAGGATCTTAGGCATTGCTTATTGTATTGACTTCTTTTCTCTCTCTCTCTTTCTTTCTTTCTTTTTTTTTTTTTTTTTTTTTGAGATAGGGTCTTGCTCTATTGCTGTGGCTAGAGTGCAGTTGCATCATCCTAGCTCACTACAGCCTCATACTCATGGCCTCAAGTGATCCTCCTGCCTCAGCCTCCCAAGTAGCTGGGACTATAGACACAAACCACCATGCCCTGACAATTTTTCTATTTTTTTTGTAGAGATGGGGTCTCCCTAGTGCTCAGGCTGGATTTCTTTATTACATGGTAAGACGGCTGGATCAGAAAGAGAGCCAAATATGAATTAATGATTTCTCAAAGGACAGATTTTGTAATTATTAGCTTTTTTACAAATAAGAAAATTAGAGATTGACGAAATCCTGTGATTAGTCAGTAAGTTTTACTTATTAACAGATAGCTTTTTAGCTTTTTGAGGACCCAGTTCAGAAAAAAAAAAAAACCTTTGTATGGGTTGTACGTGTATAGATATAAAAAAAAAAATGTGGCTGAGCACATCACATATGATTTACTGACAAATTTGCTACCCAAGGGAAATGTGACAATATTCTGGGAGTTAGAAGATGGATTCAAATATCTGACTTAATTTATGGGGACATATAAACCTTTTTTTATGCCTTAGTTTCCTGGTCTGTGTAATCTTTGGCTCTTAGTTTTTAGAGTATGTAATTTAAAAGCTGTTTGTTATTTTCATCAAATTATTAGGCAAAGGCATTTGACAAAGCTTATGATGTCTTTTTGGAAGAAATTGAAAAATGTGGGTTGAGTGGTAGATTAGGTGGATTCCTTATGCAACACCTTCAGTGTTAACCCTTTAATGCTTTGTTATCTTTGTCCTCTTAACACTTTAGATAACCCTTACACTTACATTGTAAGTATACTGGACTGTCCTTGAGTGCAGGGGCTAGATTAATATTGGTTTTGTTTTCACTAACCAAAACAATGCCCGTAGGTGATCATGCATGTTTTGCCCAATTGAATTAATAGCATTACCCAGAGTATTGATGACTGATTTAGTATGTGTATCCTGGAGGAAGTCTTCAGGTTTCTGGAGGCCTTTGTAGGGTGATGACAGATTATGTGATCTAGATAACAGTTCAAGAAAGTCTAAACAAGCTGAAACCAAAATGATAAAGTTAAAAATTTTAGTACTTGAGTTTTAAACATTTTTACAGGTTGAGGAAGAAATTACCTTAAAGGTAGTTCTTCTGAATTTACTTGACTGATAGCCTGGTGATGTGACAGCCAAAATAATTGGTGAAATCTTAGGCCACATTAATAGACTTATCTGGAACAAACGCATTGGGGTCCCATTGTAGTCTACTGGTTAGACCATATCTGTGATAGAGACTTTGGTTTTACCTCACATTTTTTTAGAGGGTACTTGTTTAGAGGAGGTTGACAAAGAAAACTTTAATGTGAACTGTGTCACTACTCCAAAGGCCACAAAACTGCTGTAGGAATTCAGTTTTGTTTAAAAAAATACAATAATTATTGTGTGTTTATTATATAGGAAGCACTGTGTTATATTTGGTGAGATTTATGAAGGTTTATAATATTGGCCCTGTGCTGACAAAATGCAGAATCACTTTGAGATAATAATACTTTTCGAACTCCAAAATACTTCCGTACATTGTCGAGAATGCCCTGTGTTGACCAGTTGATGTCAACCTCCTCCCTCCAGACTACACATTCTGGATATTACCTTTCGTACAGGACTACCACCTTATAGTTTTTTCTTGTACATTCAAATCTTAGGAAAATTGTCATGGTGTGAATATTATATCTTACATTCCCTTTTGTTGGGAGAAACTGTCATGTTCAACATTGTATTATAGATGTTATTGCTAATTGTTAAGGAGGGTGAGAGTTATCAAGACTGTTTATGTCACCATTCCATACTGACTTGATAAGGTGGAGGCTGGAGAGCTGCCTCTAGTCAAGATCTTTGCGTTGCTACTCCTACTCCATTCATTTCCGCTTCCCTTCCCTGCCTTTTTCTTAAAATGCTCTCTCTCCTTCTCCCAATCTATAAAATATGAGTTTGGCTGGAAACTTAAAAAAAAAAAACCCTACTCAATTTTTCCTGTTTATCAGCCCCTGTTTGTAGACAGAAAATACGGCAAGAGAAGAATAACAGTTTATAATTACTGTGTACATCAGCAAGTGTTATTTAAAATAGTCTTCAATCTTTAAAATTTTCAGCTGAATAACTAAAAAAAATTCTGTTTGGGGGAACATAATCATACAGCATATTAAAAACTGGTAGGAAAGATTATATAAAGGTTTTATTTTGTAGAACAAAAAAAGCCATTCTGTATTTCAGTTCAGGCCACATATATCTGACATACCAAAAAGATATAAAAAGAAAGACTGATGCTTGTTCATTCCACAGGTGTTTATTTTATACCTATTATGGCCTAGGCACTGTGGGGCATACCAAAAGAATCAATTAGATACCAGCATGAGCCTCAAGTAGCTCATGTAGGGAAATAATACTTCAGAAGTAACCCTAAAACAAGTAGAAAGTAGTATATGGACTTTAGAGCTGTGAAAAATTATATTTTACTCTAGACATTGTAGGGAAAGCTTTAGAAAGGCTGTATTACTTGACCTAGGTTTTGGAATAAGGAGGATTATGCATGTGGGGGTTCCTGAGAAGTTCCTAAAGGACAGAGATCATGTATTATTCATTGCTTACTCATTGTCTGATTCATTGCTGTATCCTCAGTTATCACCACACTGCCTGGCATGAAGTCTGACACTGGTGGGGTTTTTAATAAATGTTTGCTGGACTGACATGAATATGGTGGTTAGGTTTGACTTAAATTTGAATGTAGAATGCCTGAAAGTAGTGATCAAGAGAAGGGTAGATTGGGACCAGGCAAAGAGGTTGGTCTGGCTGAATTCTTGATTTATTCTGGTGTGTGTGTGTGTATGTATGTAGTTATGCATTAGTATATACTTAGCTCAATTTTCAGACTATTTAAAAATCCACAAAAGGAAATCTTAGTTTATGTTAGTAGAAGGATTCTTGCATCTGAATCCTTTGGTAGCAGGAGAGAAATACCTCTGGGTTTTAGAAGATGAAAGTTGTATCAATTTTATCACCCCTGCAAGAATGTTTGAAGGATGTTGGTTCCTTAAAGGATATGTTATTGAGTCTAAATTCAGTTCTATTTTTAAATATACATTATTACTGCAATTCATTTATACTGTTATTTTCCTCCCTTATCTGTGACTTAATATAGTAGGCCCCCTCTATCAGCAAGTTCAGCATCTATGGATTCAACCAACCATGGATTGAAAATATTAAGAAACATACCATACACAAAAAAATCAATTTAAAATGGATTAAAGACTTAAACATAAGACCTGAAACTGTAAACTAGAAGAAAACTGTGTTAGTCTGTTTTATGTTGCTATAAAGGAATACCCAAGGCTGGGTTATTTATAAAGAAAAGAGGTTTATTTGGCTCACAGTTCTGCAGGCTATACAAGAAGCATGGTGCCAGCATCTGCTTCTTGTGAGGGCTTTAGGGAGGTTCCAGTCAAGGTGGAAGGTGAAAGGGAAGAAGGTATGTCAGATGGCAAGAGAAGGAGCAAGAGAGAGGAGAGGAGCCAGATTCTTTTAAACAACTAGCTCTCATGTGAACTAATAGAGTCAGAACTCACTCATTTCCTAGGGTGGGGTGGGGGGAGGCTACCATGAATAGTTATTCGTGAGGGATCTGCCCCCATGACCCAAACACCTTCCACCTGCAACATTGGGGATCAAGTTTCAACATGAGATTTGGAGGGAACAGACCTCCAAACTATGTTATAAACATAGGGGGAAAGTTCCATGACTTTGGTCTGGGCAAAGATATGACCGCCAAAGCACAGGCAACAAAAACAGAAATAGACAGATGGAATTATATCAAATGAAGAAGCTTTTGTATAGCAAAGGAAACAATCAACAAGACTGAAGAGACAACTTATGAAGTGGGAGACTGTAAAGTAGTCCCCCCTTATTTTTGGTTTTACTTTCTGTGGCCAACTGCAATCCAAAAATATTAAATGGAAAATTGCAGAAATAGGCATTTGCATAAATTTTATTACTGTTTATTATTATAATTCTATTTTATTATTTTTAAACTCTTACTGTGCCTAATTTAGAAATTAAACTTAACATAGGTATGTATAGGAAAAAACATAGTATATACCTGTATAGGGTTCGGTACTATCCGAGGTTTTAGGCAAGCACTGGCGGTCTTGGAATGGTATCCCCACAGATTAGGGGGAACTACTGTATTTGCAAGCTATGTATCTGATAAGGGGTTAATACCTGAAATATATGAAGAGTTCATACAACTCAATAGGAAGGAAACAACCTGATTAGAAAATGGGCAAAGACCCGACTACCTGACTGTACATTTCTCAAAAGAACACATAAAAATAGCCAGCAAGTATATGAAGAAATGGTCAACATCACTAGTCATCAGGGAAATGCAAATTAAAACCATAATGATGTATCACCTCTTATTAGAATGGCTATTATAAAGAAAGATGAAAGATAAATGTTGGTGAGAATGTGAAGAAAAGGGAACTTGTGTACACTGTTGGTGAGAATGTAAATTAGTATAGTATAGCCATTATGGAAAACAGCATGGAGTTTCCTCAAAAAATTAAAAATAGAACTGTCATATGATTTAGTAATCCCACTACTGAGTATATATCCAAAGGATACTAAATCGTTATATTGACGAGGTAAGTACACTACCACTTTCATTGCAACATTACTTCCAATAGCTAAGATTTGGAACTGTTACGGTTTGAATATTTGTATTCCCTCCAAAATTCATGTTGAAATTTAATCCCCAAATGTAACAGTACAAGTTGAGTATCCCTTATCTGAAATGTTTTGGACTGGAAATGTTTCAGATTTCAGATTTTTCTGGATTTTGGAATATTTGCATTATACTTTTGAGTTGAGGATCCCAAATGTGAAAATCTGAAATCCTCCTTTGAGCATTATGTTGATGCTTAAAAATTTTTGGATTTTGAAGCATTTCAGAGTTTTAGATTTGAAATGCTCAATCTGTATTAAGAGGTGGGATCTTTAGGAGGTCATTAGGCCATGAGGGCTCTGCCTTCATGGATGGGATTAGAGCCCTTACAAAAGGGCTTGAGGGATAGGGTTTGCCCCTTCTGTCCCTTTTTGCTCTTTTGCCATGTGAGGACACAACAGCAAGATACCATCTTGGAAGCAGAGAGCAGCCCTCACTGGACATCACTTTTCCTGGCAACTTGATTTTGGACTTTCCAGTCCCCACAACTGAGGCGAATAAATTTCTGTTCTTTATAAATTACCCAGTCTCAGATATTTTGTTATAGCGGCACAAATGGACTAAGACAGGAATTAAGCCAAATGTCCATCAACGGACGAATACGTAAAATATGGTATATACACACAACGGAATACTATTCAGCTTTTAAAAAGAAAAATCCTGTCTTTGTGACATCATGTTAAGTGAAATTAGCCAGGCACAGAAATAGCAAATATCAAATAACAGATATCACATGATCTCACTTAATATAATATGAAGTAAAGAAAAGTTGAATTTATAGGAACAGAGAGTAAAATGGTGGTTTTCAGAGGCTAGCGGGTGGAGGGAGTAGGGAGATGTTTGTCAAAGGACGCAAAATTTCAGTTATGTGGGAAGAATAACTTCAAGATCTATTGTACATTATGATGATGATAGTTAATATATTGTATGTTTGAAAATTGCTAACAGTAGATGTACAGCATAAATATATACAATTTTTACTTGTCAAAGATAAAAAAGGAAAAGTTTTTGTTTTGTTATGCTTAGTTTTCTTACCCTTGCATAATATCTGTAACCTCCAAGTTGCTTTTTTTCTTCGTTGGTTTTGGTTTTCTGTCTTTCAGGTTAGAGGCTTTCCTTAAATATTTTGTGATCTCAAGGCCCTGAAAAGATGTCTATCAAAATTAGGATATACTGAGCTCTGATATGCCGTACCAGTGTGTTTAAGAGGTGGAGCTCTTTGATCCCTCTTAGGGATTTTGCTTGTTAGTTCACTCTGGGGGTATTCAGATTCCCTTCTTTTTTGCCAAACCTATTGTGAAAGTCCAGAAGTTATGCACAGTCTTTCTAAAGTAAAAAACAAGATATTGAGGTCACATGTACCATTGCTCTTTGTGATGCTGGGAGCCAGAACTTGATCTTTCTTTTTCTTTTTTCTTTTTCTTGTAATACAAATATTGGTAGTTTGTGTTATATAGCAAGAAATTTGGAGGTAGGCTGTCCCTGGCATTGATTTCATGAGCTCAACGCTGTCAGAGTCAGATTTGTGCAGTTGTTTCAGACTTTTCCTCAGTTTTACAAGGTGGTGATTGAATGAGTCTGAAACACATGTATAAATATGACAGTGTGCTGTCTCAATGTCCAGTATTTTTATAAGCAACAGTTGCTGAATTATCTCTTGGAATAAAAACCATGAGGTAAATATAAACCTATTTAGATTTATTTATGTTACTACCAACCAAAGTTTTTATCTTTAATGCATGGTAGAAAAAGGTGTTTTTTTTCCTTTCATGCCACTGCACAGAGATGTTAATATATAAAATAATAGCTTGTATATATTCATCGTGCATACTTTTTGTTGCACTTGTTGTAAAGCTCTTCTAGTTTTCATTAGACCTTTAAATACTCTTTAACACAAAAACAAATTACAATACAACGGTATTACTGCTTCCCAGACATGAGAACAGAATAAAGGTAGAATGCTGTAAATGTAAGTTAATTAAAAGGAAGAGACCACTCACTCTAAAATTGAGAATCCTATTGCCGCCTTGAGCAATAAAGGCAGATGGTGGAGAGGAAATACTTGGGTCTAATTTAAAAAATCCATATTTTTATTTCAGACATTCTACTATAACTGTATCTTGCAGTAATGCATTTTGTGGTTAAAATATTTTTATTCTAGAAAGCTAAAAGATGTAATAAGATATTAATCTTATTTTTAATATTCTACCTTTTCTGTTTCTTTAATCAATGCTAATATTTTCTGTAATTCTAAGTACTGCTGATAGACATATACCACCGAATTCTTTAATTGTTGGGAATAAACTTCATTTTTTAAAAATGTCTGGAACACAAACACATTCACTTTGGTTCTACAATAAGCAACCTGTGAATTAAGACTCCTTCCAGTTAGGGATAAGTGAGGAATATAAATCAGAATCTAAAGGAAATGGCAGGAACTTTTCCTTCTTTCTTTTACCTTCTGAGCAATTTAGGTGAGGCTGAGCAAGGTTTGTGTCCTTATAAGGTTGGAAGTTGTGATGGTCTGGAGCAGGGTGTCAGAACCTGAGTTTGAGGAGGACAGGAGGGTGGCCTGGAATGGTAAGTCAGAGCCTAAGTTGAGAGAGGACAAGCATCCACATTATAGGAAGGCAGGCTCAGGGTGGGGTGTCAAAGCATGAATGGGATAAGGAGGGTGACCATGTCAGGGTAAGGGGAGAATGGCAGCTATAAACCATTGCAGTGTCTTGGAACCCAAATGGGATGGTGAGGGCATCTGTGCAGAAGGACAGCCGGCCGTAGGGTAATGGACCCCCAGTGGAGAGAGGGAGCAATCCATGTGGATGGGGGGAGTCCAGTGGCGTCAGCCTGGTGGACAGTGTCAGAGTTAGGAGCAGCAGTGGCAGTCTAATAATGTGTGAAGCCTGAGTACAGTGAAGAGGGTACCTATGTGGGGAGTAACAGCAATAGCAATGGTAGACTGATTACATACTGAGGATTGTTCAAATGAGTCAATATATTAAGGATAAAGAGAGCCAGAACTTTTTTCTTTGTTGGAAAAAGGAATTACAAATATTAAAAGGGTGTTGGTGTTAGATTGGAATTGGCAACATTGGTTTTAATATACATAGATGGGTATAGAAATAAAGAGGTAAATGTGTACATGTATGTGTGTGTCCTCTAGATCTGAGAGGGCCTTGGAGTAGTGATACCCCCGAATAGCAATGAGCATTCCTAGCATCCAAATCTTGGCTTCTGAATGTCTGAATATGCTAAAGGGAACCAGGGCTCCTTGGAGAAATAGCTGATTTCAGGGCTGAGGCAGGGAAAGTACAAGATGAATCTGAAATATCTTGTGCCAGAAAGTAAGGAAGTGCTCAAAGAATGATGGGATGTGTCAAAAACAGACATCAGCTCAAAGTGGCTCTCACTGGCCAAATGTGGGACAATTTAAGAAGGCAAAATAAACAATGCTGGTTATAAATGATAACCCATGGAATAAAATAGGATCCCATGATTCCAAACTGATATAAATACATGAATAAATTGACAGTTTGATGAGGAGAAAGATATTTCGTAGTGTCAAAGTTAATCACAAGGGGAAAAAGAGGAAGTTTATATTGGAGACTCCTGGCAGTTATCACCTCAATCAAGTGATCAATTAGTATCACCAATAATGGGACAAATTGAAATAATGTACCACCTGATTGGATGCAATAAGGACATTGCATCATTTCCTGCCCAAGAAGCATAATCTGAATCATGTGGAAATATCAAACGAACTCAAATTGATGGTCATTCTACAAAATAACTGACTTGTGACCTTCAAAAGTGTGAAGGTCATGAAGGATAAGGAGCCTGAGAAACTGTTTCAGATTGAAGGAGACTAAAGAGACATGGCAATATAATAGTAACATCATTCTAGACCTGGTCCTTTTGCTGTTAAGGACGTTATTGGGCCAATTCACAAAACTCGAATGGGTTTACGAATTAGGTGATAGTATTGTGGCAATGTTAATTTCCTGATTTTGGTGACTATATTTATGTAGGAGAATGTTCTTGTTTGTAGAAAATACACAGTAAAGCATTTGGGATTGAGAACAAAAGCCAACGCTAGGTGTGAGAAATGGAAACAGCAAGTACAGAAACATGACTCTGGGGGAATTTGCTAAGAAAGGAAGCAGAGAAATGGGGCTAGATTGGGGCATGAGGTAATAAGGAAGTTTCTTGGTTTTTGTCTTTTTTTAAAAACATGGAAGATTTCTATAGGATCTCTGTTTATGAATGAGAAAGATCTAGAGGAGAGAGAAAATGATAATGCAGGAAAAGGTACAATTTCAGAAGCATTGTGCTTGAGTAAGAAAGAAGGGCATGAGATCCAGTGTACAAATGAAGGGATTGATTTTAGGAGCAGGGACCGATGTCATTGAAAAAGAATGCAGAGTATAAGTTGATAGTATAATGATGTCAAGATGAGTTAATTATCTACACATTGGTTCAATTTTCCCAATGAAAATAGAATCTAAATTACCAGTGGAGAATGAGGAAACGAGAGATGATTCTGGGGGTTTCATAAAAAAGGGATGAGAAAGGGGAAGTGGCAAGTAGTCATTGTGAAGCATAGGAGAATGAATAGGACTAGGACAATATAAGAGGATCGAAGGGCCACCCTGAAGGCCCTCATGAGGTTTGTGGTCAAAAAATTTAAAAGTGAGACATATCTGTATGGATGAGTGTTTTTCTTTAGCTAAATTCCGCTGATTAGATGTGGACACAGAGGAAGTAGACAGCTGGTTTTAACCAGGGTTGGGATTTTGGCAGAAGTGCAGCAAGGGAGTTGAGAATGGCTTGCAAGGGAGCGGTTACACACTTCCCCTCTGTCCCTTGGTGTTATATAGAAATGGGCACCACTTAATGGCTTGTTATTTCTAAGTCTCTCAAGAAAAGAGGGTAACTAGTTTGACTCTCCCCAGCAGTAACTATTCCCACAAAGTGCTAACTGTATTAAGATTACTTTTATTCGGTACACTAAATAATGCATGGGAATCCAAGGAGTTCTTTCCCCACATAGCCTTTATTCTGAGACAGAAACATTAAGTAGTATCTCTGGACATACTACAATTTTGAAATTATTAAATTCTTACAGATTCACTGTATCAAAAATGTTCATCATGGAGGTCAAGTGTCTGCCTCGTGGTTTTTCTCAACATTCAGTTCTCATTTCCAATTCTAAATTTTGGCTTCATCTCCGCTTCAGTATCTTACCCAGAATCTCATTATCCTATTTTTTATCATTTGAAATCTAACTTAAAACTCTCTTAGCCTTGTCTTGATTATTATGTATGTGTTCTTTAAACCTTTGAGGGCACACCTTAAAGAGGGTACAGCCCGCTTTTCCCACCTTCTCTTTCTAGTCAGGTCAGTTCTTCAGAGCATTCTGTTCATAGTTTCTGGGTGTCCAATCCCGGGGTTACCTATATATCTTCCAGAAGAAGTATAGACCAGGGTTTCTCAACCTTGGGGCTATTTAAATTTGAGCTGGGTAATACTTTGCTGAGGCGGAAGAGGAGATGTCCTGTGCATTGTAAGATGTGTAGCAGCATCCCTAGTCTCTACTCAGTATAAACCAATGGCAGTCCCTTTCCTTCTCCACTGTAGTGACACCCAAAAATATCTCTAGACATTGCTAAATGTCCCCTGGTGGGGAAGGGCCAGAGTTGTCCTTGACTGTTGTAGACTTACTGTTTTTTAACTAGTAAAGGTTGTGTATTGGCCAGGCCTGGTGGCTCATGCCTATAATCCTGGCATTCTGGGAGTCCTTAGGTGGGAGGATTGGCTTGAGGCCAGGAGTGTGAGATCAGCCTGGACAACAGAGCCAGACCCTGTGTCTTAAAAAAAAATAGCTGATAGCTGGGCATGGTGGTACATGTCTTTAGTCCTAGCTACTCCAGAGGCTGAAGTAGGAGGATCACTTGAGCCCAGGAATTTGAGGCTGCAGTGAGCTATGATTGCACCACTGCATTCCAGCCTGGATAACAAAGTGAGACCCCATCTCTACAGCAAAACAAACAAAAAAACAAAAATTATTAGGCTGGGCGTAATGGCTCACACTTGTAATCCCAGCACTTTGAGAAAGTGAGGCAGGAGGCTAGCTTAAAACCAGGAGTTCAAGATTAGCCTGGGCAACATAGTGAGACCTTGTCTCTACAAAAAAATTTTTAACAAAAAGATAGAAAAAAAGTTGTGTATTTACCTCCAAGTCCGGCATATATCTACCTGTAGTTTCTGTGAAACTATTGTCAGTACTTCAGAAAGTAACATATTGAACACTTATCATGTATCTTTTACACATATTCATTTGCTTTTTATAAAAACCTTATGAAGTAGGTATTACTATTCCCTTTTATACAGATGAAGAAAAAATGAGACATAGAGACTGAGTGGTTTTGAGGAAGGTCTAACATCTGGTAAGAGGTGGGGGTTAGGATTCAAACCCAGATAGTCTGGCTCTAGTACCTGAACTCTATTCCTCTGCTATGCTGTGAACTATGGAGATTGTTGGTAACAAATGTTCATTCAGGGTCTAACCTTCATCTGCCAGTCAGATCTCCCAAAATGAACAAGTGTAAACTGGAAAAATGCCCGCTAATATAGATATCAGCTGAAGAAAAACATTTGGAAAGTAAATGTGCTGCAAAAACTAAATATTAACTGTGTTCCACAGTCAAGTGTTAGGGACTTAAAAAAATCATCAATAATTCTCTTTTATAACTCCTGATAATTGAGAAAGAACTGTTCATTGTTTACTTTTTTTGTTTTTTGAGACAGGGTCTTGCTCTGTCGCCTGGGCTAGAGTGCAGTGGCATAATCATAGCTCACTGAAACCCTCAAACTCCTGGCTCAAAAAATCCTCCTGCCTCAGCCTCCCAAGTAGCTGGAACTATAGGCGCACGGCCCCAAGCCTGGCTAATTTTTTCTATTTTTTTGTAATGACAAGGTCTCACTCTTGCTCAGGCTGGTCTCAAACTCCTGGCGTCAAGCAGTCCTCCCGCCTCAGCCTCCTAAAGTGCTGGGATTACAGATGTGACCCACCACGCCTGGCTATATTATTTAGTTTTCTTCTGAATGTTTCCTTTAACAAGGAAAAGGTTCCTGTGCTGAAATCATGTATGTGAGACATTAAACCTATCACTCTATCCTATTTTTAATTATGTATATTTCCCAGAATCCCAAAACCTTTTCCAAACATGGAAGAAAAAACTAGTTTTAAAAATGTTTTAAGGCAGAAATAGACTATTTATTCAACACATATTTATTGAACATTTACTATACATCAATACTGTGCAAGGCATTTTCTTAGCTAATCTGTACAGAACGTTATAATCCTAGGGCTTAAAATAAATCCTATACTTTATACCTATACTTAATGTGATAGTTGGTAACCCCAAGTAATGACATTTTCTGAATGTCATGTGGTCCCAGTTAAAAACGTATGTTGTTGCCTTAGTTTCTTCCTGAGTATCTTGCGCATGTCTAATATTTTAATATCTCCCTGGAGATCTGTGGCCCTAGTACCCTTGCCTAATTCCTGCCAGCCTTCTAGCTCCTGGCATACTACTGTTCTTAGCTTTACCCACTGGTTAGAGTCCTTGCCAGGTAAGCAGATATCTGAATCTCAAGCACTATTCCACTTGATTCCCAAAAGGGCTTCTAACTGAAACTTTCGTTGCCCGGATAGACCAGACTGGACATTACTGTTACCAAGAACTGCTTAAATCACTACCTAAGCTGATATACACTGTGGACCAATGTCCCTAAACCCAACAGTATATAAAAATTCCTGTGCACCTAACTCTGGAGATTCATTCAGTAGGTCTGGGATGAGTAATAGGATTCATTATTTTTAAAGCTTCCTTTTCCCTGGGGAGGGGTTACTTTATATTAAATTATTTCTTTTATGAAATGATGGGAAGTGGAGGCAGTAATTTATATAGTTAGTTTTTAAGGAAAAATTGTTAAAACAAACATAAGATTGACAGATAGAACTAGGTCATCCCAACATTTAACCATAATTATATGCTAAGAAAACAGTATGAGGTCACTTCTTGGAGTTATTCTAACGAATATACCAACACCTAAGTATCCCTTTAGATTAGATTATAACCAGAAGCCTATTTGCTTTCTAAATAATAAATACAATCTAAGAGCATTTACTTAACTAAGTGAACTGATTTGAAGTAGCAAAACAGGAAAAACTAATTAAGAGGTCTGTATCCTTGATTCAGCTGTGTTACTCAGCTCTGTTACCTTGGGCAAATAATTTAATCTCTAGGCTTCAATTTCCCCATCTGTAAATAGAGACAGTGATTTTTGAAGTCCCTTCTAGCCATAAAGGCTGATTATTAGATTTCATGCTTACAGCACTCACCAAGTAGACTAAGAGTCTCAAAAAGGTGAAAGGGAAAGGCAGACAAGAGTAAAAAGGAAAATGAGCCCAGTGGAGAAGGAAGCCAAGAAATCAAAGCAAGGCTTTGCAAAGGGATGCTTACCAGTGTAGAGATTTTTCATGTTAAAAATGTGAATGCATATACATAAAGACTAGCTCTGCTCCTGACTCTTGTTTTTTTGCTAAGTATGTTCTCTGGTTTCAGGATAAAATGCCAGTACAGGAGGATGATACTGTGTTGCTCATTGGTGTGAGGGCAGGGGAACTAGTGGCAGGAAGTGGTCGAGGACGGTGGGTAATAGGAATAATTAAAAGCAGATGACCAGAGAATCTGAGAGAAGGGTTAAAGAGTATAGTATAACATAAAGAAAAAGATTTAAAGTAGTTACTCCTAAACTCTAATGGCAACTTTATCCCTAACTATTGAATGACCCTCTGCTCAAGTTTGAGATCTTGGGAAGTAGAGCAGTGCTGGACAATGGAGTTTAATATGAAGCAGAAATGAAAGGCGATAGATCCCCAAATTACAAAGAATTGTGAAATGAGAGGGCCAGGTGGGAAGATGGACCATTTACATGGATGCTGTAGTATTGTCAGAAATTATAGAATTATGCTTTTCTGCTGGCAATGGGTTAATTTTTTTAAATTATAGAATTAAATAAGTTGTTATATAATACACAGGTATAGACCTTACTTCTCACAACAGATATATTCTGATAGGTTGTAAATTTATTTGGAGTTAATCAAATCATCTTAGTTGTGCTCAGAATACATGCCATTTTAAAGGACTCTTATAAAGAACAATTATTCTGTAATTTAATTTTTTTATAAATATAACACTTACATGTTGAGTATTGTATGAGCTTCAAATATACAGATCTGACCACTAAAAATTCTTAACTGTTACTAATATATTTAACATTATTCTGGAGGTACTAGCCAATGAAATGAAAGAGAAGTTGTGATTATTTGTTTAATAAGTCTCTTTCCCACTAAGTGTATTTTTACGCACATCCCTAGTGCCAAGCTTAGCACTCATTCATTTGTTACATGAAATGAATGAATAATAATAGTTCCCACTACCAACTACTGTGTTGAGTGCTTTATTTATATTTCATTTAATCTGCTCAGTTTAGAGTCATGTAATTTTTACTGCAGCTTTACAGATGTGGAATGTGAGACTTAGAGATGAAGATAGTACATGACCCTAGGTTAGGAGGGAAATACGAAGAAGAATTAGAAATAGATTCTGTACTTAGAGTTTATAGTCTACTAAAAGCTGAATACATGCTTCAAATAAACATAGAAAATGTTAACATTCACATATACTTATTACAGTATTTATGTTTAGTCTGATGTACTATGTGCTATTTTAATGCACTGATGTACCACTATTTTTGTTGGTATAATACAGTTATTTTGGAATTTAAGAAAATGTGGATCATTTGCATCTAGGGATGTGCCCAGCTAGTTATTAGAATTTCAGATAGAAAGGTCACTTTTATAAAATTCCATAATTTTCAAGAGAAAGAAGATAATAACTGGTAAAGTGTAGCTCTATAGCAGGATAATTCTTAATTTAATTCAAAGACTTTCTAAATAAGTAAATCTCAACTTAATCTCTACTATAGACCTTGCCTCCTATTTTACTGGAAATAAATAGAAACAATCACAAGAGAATTTCTGCACGCTCCTGCCACCGTATCTACCAAGTTATCTAGAACTGTGCCCAACTATTTTGCCTTAGCAAAGGCTCAGTGATCATTGCTCTAGCACTTCTATCCTTTCTTCTACATTATCAATGTTTCCCTTTCTTTTGGATCATTTCCATTAGCATAAAATGATATTATTTCTTCCATCTTAAAAACCACCCTCAATTGACCCCACTCCTGTTAGCTACCATCTGTCTCTTAACCTCTTTTCAAGCAAGATTCCTTGAAAGTGATGCCTATACTCAGACTCAACTTCTCACTTCCTAATCTTTTTTGAACTGACTTCAGTCAGGCTTTTGCCCCCTTTATTTCAACAAAACTGCTCTTGTTAAGGCTGTCAGTGATTTGCATGTTGCTAAATTCAGTGGTCAGTTTTCAGTCTTCACATTACTTTCAGTAGCACTTGACAAAGCAGATCATTTCCTCCTCTTTGATATAATACTAATGCTAATGACAGTGGAGCTGACCATGGGAGTGAGTTGCTGAGGTAGAGTGGAGATGAAAGTCGTAGAAAGGGAAGTAAAAAAATTGCAGTAGGATCATTGAGATAGATTTTGAAGTCACTAAGATCTTATTTTAAAATTTCATTAAAAAATTTAAATAAAAAGATATTAAAAGAGTTTCCTAAATGATGCACGTTTTCGTCAGTCTTTTAAAAAACAAAACAACACCATGAAAAAACAAAAATAATTGGTTTTTTTTTTTTTAAACTTTATAGTATTCTCTGCGTTTACTTTGGGGAGAAATTATGGATCCTGAATTGTAAGTTGGTTTCTTAGCTCCATGAGAAGCTAAGAAAGAAACAAAAAGTTTTTTTATTTCATGTGAATTAAAGAGGGAGAAAAGTCAATTGTGTTTAGATCTTTACAATGTTTTCTGGTAGTAGTTTGGTATTCAGAAGTGCTGAAGAAACTTTGGCAGAAAAATCAGAGGCATAGAGTAAGCCCAAAGTAGGACAGCAAAGGCATTATTCTGCTTAGTCAAGAAAATCTTTTTTAAATAGTAGTGACCCTTGGTGCTTTACCAAAGGTACTTTATTGTGACTTCATTTGGATGCAAGCCTGTATCAAAGTAATTAGAAAAACAAGGATTGAATATTAAATAGTGACTTTTAAAACAATTATAACATTTTGTGATAACTAAGTTATTTAAAATTAAATTACATTAAAGATATCATATAGTTTTCTAAAAGTAAGAAGAGTGAGTAAATGTAATATTTATTACCACAAATTACCGTGTATTAGAAGCTTTGAGCAACATACAACTCATCTGAGTTATATATAGATGTAACTAACGTGGACATTTATATTGGTGCTAATGCCAGCTTTAAAGTTGTATTCCGTTGTAAACAAGGTAGAATAACTTTAAACCTTTTACAAAGTTAAAAAGGAATGTCTGAAGGAAACAGAAGATAAGAGCTTCCTTGAGTTTAAATATGAGTTGATAAGGTTTAAGTTTAGGGCACACCGCTGATGTAGAGATTCATTTCACAGAAGCTGTGGTAAGAATGAATGTGTAAGAAAAGGAAATGAGAGCATAATAAAGATAAGGAAATGAAGAAGTTGGACTGAGCTACTAATCTGGAATAAATCCATAGGAATAAGAGCAGTGCTAAAAGTAGAATAGGGAAGTGATGATAAGTTGCCTGTTTCATGACTTAATATTCTTTATTTCTAATTCATAGTTTCAGAATACTGCTTATTTTCTTTTCTTTATTTGTCTTGATCCTTTCCCTGACCTTTTCCATAGCCCAAAGTGTTTGCTGGCAGGAGCAGGAAGATGTATGATCTCAGGCTTTGAAACTATAAAGAGTCTGGAGGGTATTCTAAGACTTTGTGACTTTGTTCTTAAATTTTGAGAACTTTTTACTTTATATTGTGGTAGTTAAAATCAGTCTTCTTTTTTCAGCCACCTTCTCTCATGCTTATGGAATTGTTTTGATCACTAATGGTATGACCACTAAGAAAAGTTGAATGACTTATCAGGAATGTTGTAAACAGAGTTTAAGCATTGAGTATGTATTTAGACAATTTCTAACTTTGAGATTTTTAATTTCTTCCTTTCATTAAAGCTCTCTGTTGACCAGCAGATTTTTTCTGCCTTATATTTCTCTCATAGTAAAAGAAGTGCATCATTTTAAATAATTGTTCACAGCAGTTAATCATTTGGATACTTGGAGTATAAAACTGGCAATGACTTTAAGAGGTAATCTAGTCCCATCTCATTTTGGTTACTAGCCAGGTATGGGCAAATCACTTAAATATTCTGGGTAACATTGATTATTAAACTTATTTACCAAATAATGGTGTGTTGTAGTAGGAAGAAAATGAGAATTAGAGTGAAAATGGGGGTATTTCTTAATTTCAGAAGCTTGGTTTCTGCATTAGTAAAATGTCCTCTCTGTCAATAAGGTTTTGTAGGTGATATCTGGTTAATATATGTGAACACACTTTGTTAATCTCAAAGTGCTATACAAATAAAGTGACTGTGTTCAGTAATTAAGTGTCTTTTATGTGCTAGACTGTCAGATGAAATTTTGTTTTCTCTGGTTTTAACATTTGTTGTTTTTAAATCCCATAAATATACTTAAATCATTATGAACAAATGAAGCTATTTTGTTGGTTATTTGGAAGTTGGTATAGAACAATGAACAGTAAACTTGTGCTTTGTGATCTAATGTTGACTCTGGATCCAGAGTAGTGAGACCAATTTTATAATTGGTGGTGTTTTTCTCTTCAAAGTTGATCCATTTATGTTGAGTTCTACTTACAGGTGACTCAAGTATAAAATATGTAGTACAATAACAATTTAAAATAAACATTTGTTCACTGAATATTTCAACTATTTAAGCATGAATCTTGTTTTGATCTCTTACTATTTACTTTGCTTTTTTATTTATGTCAGTGTTGATCACTATTTTCTCTGCTCTCCTTTCAAAATTTAAATCATTTAGTCTTTAATGTTTAGAGTGTGTGATATTTATACTGTTTCTTACTATACTGCAGTTAATATATCTAGTTGAAAATCCAGATGTATTATTTAATGGAATAAATAATACTTACCTTAAAAATGCTTCTTTTGTATTTTAAATATCATAACATTAAATCTATCCATCTACCTAGCTATCTGTATATTTTTTAAAGAGACAGATGGTGATCTATAATCAGTGATCTTTGATGTTGATATTGTAATTGTTTTGGGGCCACACAAATTGTATGCATATGAGAGGGTGTACTTAATCAGTAAATGTTGTGTGTGTTCTTACTGTTCCACTGACTGGCTGTTTATCCTTCCTTTCTCTCTCTCCCCTTGGGCCTCTCTTTTCCCTTAGGTACAACAATGTTGAAATTAGGCCAATTAATAATCTTATAGGCTGGTGTGGTGGCTCACGTCTGTAATCCTAGCACTTCAGGGCTGAGGTGGGAAGATTGCTTGAAGCCAGGAGTTTGTGACCATCCTGAGCAAGAGTGAAACCTTGTCTCTATAAAAAATAGAAAAATTAGCTGGTGTGGTGGCATGGTCCTGTACTCAGGAGGCTGAGGCAGGAGGATCACTTGAGCCCAGGAATTTGAGGTTGCAGTGAGCTATGATAATGCCACTGCACTCTAGCCTGGGTGACAGAGCAAGACCCTCTCTCACAAAACAACAACAGCAAAACAAAACCTTACAGTTGCCTCTATGTAAGTGTTTAAGTGAAAGGAAGAGTCACAAGTCTCACATATTAAATAGAAAGCTTGAAATGATTTAGCTTAGTGAGGAAGTCATGTCAAAAGCTGAGATAAGCCAAAAGCTAAGCCTCTTATAAGCAGTTAGCCACATTGTAAGTGCAAAGGAAAAGTTCTTGAAGGAAATTAAAAGTGCTACTCCAGTGAACATATGAATAAGAAAGCAAAAACAGCCTTATTGCTCATATGGAGAAAATTTGAGTTGTCTGGATAGATCGAACCAGCTACAATATTCCCTTAAGTGAAAAATCCTAGTCCATCGCACGGCTATAATTCTCTATAATTCTATAAAGTCACATTATTAGCCTTGTTTGCAGACTATATGATATTGTAGCTAGAGAAACAAAAAGACTCCACCCAAAAGCTATTAGAACTGATAAACAAATTTAGTAACAGGATACAGAATCAACATACAAAAATCAGTAGCTTTTCCATATGTCAACAGTAAATAATCTGAAAAAGAAACCAAGAAAGTGATCACATTTGCAGTAGCTACTAATAAAATACCTAGGAATAAACTTAACCAAAGAGGCGAAAGATCTCTATAATGAAAACCATAAAACTTTATGAAGGAATTTGAAGAAGACACAAAAAAATGGAAAGATAGTCTATGCTCATGGATTGGAAGAATCAATATTGTTAAAATGTCTTTACTACCCAAAGCAATCTATAGATCAAATGTAATGCTCATTAAAACACCAATGATACTCTTCACAGAAATAGAAAAAATAATCCTAAAATTTATATGGAACCGCAAAAGACCTGGAATAGCCAAAGCCATCCTGAGCAAAAGGAATAAAACTGGAGGAATCACATAACCTGACTTCAGATTATATTACAGAGCTGTAATAACCAAAACAGCATGGCACCGACATGAAAACAGACACATAGACCAATGGAAGAGAATAGAGAACCCAAAAATAAATACACACATCTACAGTGAACTTATCTTCAACAAAGGTGCCAAGAACATACTGGGAAAAGGACAATCTCTTCAATAAATGGTGCTGGGAAAACTGGATATCCATATGCAGTAGAATGAAACTAGACCCCGCCATATACAAACATCCAGTCACAGTTGATTAAAGACTTAAATCTAAGACCTGAAACTATGAAACACTAAAAGAAAACATTGGGGAAGCGCTTCAGGACATTGGTCTGGGCAAGGATTTCTTGAGTAATACCCTCAAAGCACAGGCAACCAAAGCAAAATTAGACAAATGGGATCACATCAAGCTAAAAAGTTTTTGCACAGTAAAGGAAACAACAAAGTGAAGAGACAATCCACAGAGTGGGAGAAAATATTTGCAAACTACCTGTCTGACAAGGGATTAATACCTAGAATATATAAGGAGCCCCAACAATTCAATAGGACAAAAGTCAAATAATCTGATTAAAAAATGGGCAAAGGAATAGACATTTCTCAAAAGAAGACATACAAATGATGAACAGGTATGTGAAAAAATGCTCAACATCATTAGTCATCAGAGAAATGCAAATCAAAACTACGATGAGATATTATCTCACCCTAGTTAAAATGGCTTTTTTCAAAAAGGCAGTAACAAATGCTGGTGAGGATGTGGAGAAAGGGGAACCCTCATACACCATTGGGGGGAATGTATATTAGTATTATTAGTATGGAGGTTCCTCAAAAACTAAAAGCAGAACTACCATATTACCCAGCAGTCCCACTGCTGGGTATATATACAAAGGATAGGAATTCAGTATATCAAAAAGATTATCTGCATTCCCATGTTTATTGTAGCACTATTCACAATAGCCAAGATGTGGAATCAACGTAAGTGTTCATCAGCAGATGAATGGATAAAGAAATTGTGGTACATATACACAGTGGAATATTATATAGCCACAAAAGGAATGAAATCCTGCCATTTAAAACATTATGGATGGAACTGGAGAACACTATGTTAAGTGAAATAAGCCAATCACAGAAAGATAGACAAATCACATGTTCTCACTCATATGTGGGAGCCAAATATTAAAAGCAATCTCATGGAGACAGAATAGAATGACAGTTACCGGAGGCTGGGAAAGGGGTATTGGGGAGGGGGGCATAAAGTTGGGATGGTTAATGGGTGCAAAAATATAGTTAGAATGAACAATATTTGATAGTGCAACAACAAAGTTAGTATAATCAACAAGTCAGGGTATACTTTAAAATAACTAAGAGAGTGGAACTGGAATATTCCTAACACAAATGTTAAATGCCTGATGGATACCCCAATTGCCCTGATTTGATTAATTCACATTGTATGCCTGTATTAAAACATGACATGTACTACATAAAGACCTGCAATAATTATGCATCTATAATAATTAAAAATTAAAAAACAAAGAAGAAAATCTTTGTTTCATACAAGTTTACTGTTTATCTCCTGACTGGCTGAAATTTGTTGACCTTTCTTTAATAATTGCCTGTTAGTAATGTGTTTACCTACTAGATATATTTGAGAAAATTTAATCTGTCCCTTTAAGATTAAAGGGAAGTTTTAATGGTGAGTGAATTTCTGAAGGAATTTGAACTATAAGAAAGCATTTTGATGTTGAAGATTTGGAAATGTATCCATTATATAATTTTGTGGCTGAAAATGATCTGTGTCATCTAATATTATTTTATCTGCACTCTTAAAACTCTTGGAAACAGAAATTTCTTGTTTTGAAGTCATTGTGTCCGTCGGGGTTCTCCAGAGAAACATTATCAACAGAATGTATATACATATATTGGGAAATTTCTTATAAGGAATTGTCTTATGTGATTGTGGAGTCTTGAAAGTCCAAAATCTGTAGGGTAAGGCCCAGGAACAGTTGCAGAGACCAAAAGAGGTCTGCTAGCAGAATGCCTCTTACTGGGGGAAGATCAGTGTTTGTTCTATAAAAGCCTTCAACTGATTGGATGGAGCTTACCGATATTTTGGAGGGTAATCTGCTTCACTCATAATTCTCCTGTTTAATCGTTGATTTCATCTAAAAAACACCTTCATAGAAAAAAAAATCCAGAATGATGTTTGGCCAAGTAAACATTTGTTTGTTTTTTTTTTTTTTTGAGACAGAGTCTCACTCTGTTGCCCAGGCTGTAGAGTGCCGTGGCATCAGCCTAGCTCACAGCAACCTCCAACTCCTGGGCTCAAGCGATCCTTCTGCCTCAGCCTCCCGAGTAGCTGGAACTACAGGCATGCGCCACCATGCCCGGCTAATTTTTTACATATATTTTTAGTTGGCCAATTAATTTCTTTCTATTTATAGTAGAGATGGGGTCTCGCTCTTGCTCAGGCTGGTCTCGAACTCCTGACCTTGAGTTATCCACCCGCCTTGGCCTCCCAGAGTGCTAGGATTACAGGCGTGAGCCACTGCGCCTGGCCCCAAGTAAACATTTGGACACAATATTTGTGGCTCAGTTAAGGTTACACATAAAAGTAACCATCATAGTCAGTTTCAGTGGGATTTGAACCTATTTGTTAAAAAAATACAAAGATGAAGTATTTTCTGATTAGTTTGTAAAAATAACAAACTGACATCAAGGAAGTTTAGCAAAATTTTAACATGAACCTTCGCATATTGGTGGTGGAAGGGGTTGAAAAATGAATTAGAAAGTATAGTCAACAGTGGTTTTTTTTTCCCATGGAGATCTTTGTATCCTTATGAGGTGTCTTTTGTTTTCCTACCTATGACAACCACTAAAAACTAGATATTATAGTTTAGAAACAAGACCTTAAGATTATTTTGCCTTTAGGTGTTAAACCTGGATTTTAGAAATATTGAAGCATATTTGATTCATTGCTCTTACTAAAATTATTTGTAATATTTTAAAAGTTATGGCCCAAAGGCTTTTGTTAAATTAATAAAAATTAAATGAAGTTTATTTCATTTTTATAGTTTTAAAATTTCTATTTTTATGGATTTACTAACTATACAATTTAGTAGTATAATATTTAATATATAAGTAAGTACAGTTATAGTAGAGGTATTTGTTCAGATTTTTTACTGATGGGGTTTATAATGAAAAAATTCAGGCCAGCAAAAAAAAAAACAAACTTCAGAGACTTCGTTAGAGGATAAAGAAGTGTATATATATATATAAGTGTATATAGTATATAACTATACTAAATTGTATAGCTAGTAAATCCATAAAAATAGAAATTTTAAAACTATAAAAATGAAATAAACTTCATTTCATTTTTTTTTTTTTTTTTGAGACAGAGTCGCACTCTGCTGCCCGGGCTAGAGTGAGTGCCGTGGCGTCAGCCTAGCTCACAGCAACCTCAAACTCCTGGGCTATAGTAATCCTACTGCCTCAGCCTCCCAAGTAGCTGGGACTACAGGCATGTGCCACCATGCCCGGCTAATTTTTTGTATATATTTTTAGTTGGCCAATTAATTTCTTTCTATTTATAGTAGAGACGGGGTCTCGCTCTTGCTC